>MCFG01000049.1:0-15000 GCA_002104895.1 Anaeromyces robustus | reverse complement strand
AAATACATACATATATTATTAAACTTTAAACATAAATAAAATGTTGTTTATTTTTATTATTATATTCATTTAAAATAAAATATAATAATAAAAAAAAGTTTAAATGTAAATAATGAATAACATAATAAATATTGATAACTAACTAACTAAATAAATATCAATTAATTAATTAATTAATTAATTAATTAATTAATAAATAAATAAATAAATAAATAAATAAATAAATAAATAAATAAATAAATAAATAAATAAATAAATAAATAAATAAATAAATAAATAAATAAATAAATAAATAAATAAATAAATAAATAAATAAATATTAATAAATAAATAAATAGTAACTAACTAACTAACTAACTAACTAAATAAATAAATAAATAAATAAATTAATAAAATGATATTATACAACACCATATTAATTATGCTATTATATTATAATATTAGTAGTAATAATAATATTTTTTTTGTAAAATAAAAACATATATTATTGATAACATTAATAAGTTAATAAGATAGCAACAATAACAGCAATAGCATTTTTTTTTTTAAAAGATGCTTAATTTTTTAATATTATAATATATTATATATATTTATATATTACATATATTACAATTGAACAAAATAAAGTAATGAAAAGAAAACAATCAATTAAATGACTTTATAATTATAAAAAAAATTTTATGATTAAATTTTATTTATTTTATTTAATTAATATTTATTTAAAGAAATCTTACTCTTTTCTTTTTTAATATTTTTATATTAGAAAATAATTTTTTTTAATGCTTATTATGTATTTCATGGATTATTAGCATTTTTAATTATTTTTTTTTTATTTTTTTTTATACATTTTTATTTTACATTTTAATATTTTTTGTTGCATTAACATTATTTCTTTTTAACTTGACCTTTTTTTTTAATTATCATTTTATATAATATTAAGATTAATTTTTTATTAATTTATATATATATATATATATATTTAGATAAATAGATTAAAATAAATAATAATTTATCTTAATAGATTAAATTATTTTTTTTTCCTTTTTCCTTATTTTTTTTCCATTATATATATTTTATTAATATAATGAATAATTTTAATTATTTTTGTTTTAGTTTAATTCTATTTAATTTTATTTAATTTATTTTTATTTTATTTTTTTTTATTTTAACGTATTCTCCAAAGTCTTTCTAATTTTGACATTTCTTCTTCAATACAAATATCACAAATATAGATTCCTTCTTTATCACTATTTTCTTCGTTAAAAAGATATATTATTCTATTTTCATATTCTTTACACATTATACATGATTGATTTTTTGAAGGGTTTTCAACTCTAAGTTTTCCTTCTGTTACCATTTCTCTCATTTTTTGAAAACATTCACCACAAAATAAACGAATATTTCCAATAATTTCATTGTTACACCATTTACATTGTTTTATTTCTTCCATATTGTATAATAATATCTTAATTTTTTTTTTTTAAAAAAAATAGAAAATAAAAAAGAATTAATAATAATAATAAAAAAAAAAGTTTTTTTTTTATTTTATTATTTTATTTTATTAAAAATAATATAAATATATTAATTATTATATTAATAATAAAAAAAAAAAAAATTTATTATTATTATTATTATTATTATTATTTTAAATTTAGCAGGTTTTTAATTAATTTTTTTTACTTTTCATTCATTCTTTATTTTCTTCTATATTTAGTTTAATTTAATTTATTTTATTAATTACTATTAATTATTATTATTATTATTTTCTTAAAATCTCTAATAATATATATATTAATATATTTATATATAATTAAAAAAAAAAATAAATTAAATTGAAAAAAAAGTATATATTCCACATTTTATGTGACGGGTAATGATTAGCGTTATTTTTCAAGTTGAACAGATTTAGTATGTTACTAAAAAGAATATATTTTTGGGAATTGAATGAAAAAAAGTTTTCAAAGGAGAATATTTAGGTTTTTATTCTGTTTATAAATATAAGAAAATCAAAATAATAATAATAAAAAAAAAAAAAAAAAAAAAAAAAAACGATGATCGTTATGTTGATGTTTTTGAATTATTAGATTATAATATAAAATATAAAGTTTAGAAATGAAAGATAAAAGAAAAAAAAAAGGAAAGATGATCGGTATAAAAGCTTTAGGCTTGTATAAGAAACATAATGATAATATAGTAAGAGTTCAATTATTAATATTTTCCAAAATAAAAAATAAAAAATAAAAAATAATATTATATTGGAATTTGAAAGAAGTAAGAAGTAAAAGAAATAATGTTAATGCCATCATTTTACTATATGATTAATGATTCATAATAAACATAATAATATTGAAATATATATTGAAACTAATAAAAAACTAAAGATTATGAAATCAAAATAATAAATTATTAAGTTTTTGAATATTTTTGAAAGTAGAACTAGAATTTCAAAATTTAATAAATAAGATAATCGTTATTCATTTTTAAATAGTTTCAGCTTGTGAGAAATATAATAAAATTATTATATTTCATCTTTATATATAATAAAGTAAATAAATTTATTAATATTAATGTTATAATAAAAAAATAATATAAATATATTAATGTAAAAACAAAGGGAAATTAATAAGAAAAAAAAAATTTAAGAAAAATGAAATAAATAATATTAAATAATAATATAAAATAAAATTGAGAAAAGAAAAAAAAAAAAAGAAGGGAAATTTAAGAATAAATAAAGTTCAATGAAAAATATATATATTTAATTAATTAATTAAAATTAAAATTACATATTAAAAAAAAAAAAACTTTATATATAATATATAACATATAATATTAAACTTGTGTATATATTAAAAATATACCAAAAAAGAAAAAAAAAGTTTAATAATTTAGTTATTGATTTCTTTTCATTTTTTATTTTTTTTTAATATTTTATGGATAATCAATATATAAAATATAATTGTCAATTTAATTCAAATAATTACATATATCAATTTATTGTATTATAAAAAAAAGTTTTATTTTTTGTAAAAATGAATATTTATCTTAGAGGATAATCATTAATTAATTTTATATTATATAGAAAAATAATCATTATTTTTATAAATGAAAATTTTAGTTTTTATAAAATGAAAAGAGAATATTTATCAAAAGATAATTATTTATAATTATGTACAATTATTGATGATATAATATAATTATTAGTTATATATATATATATACTATAGCATTGATTTATATAATATTAATAATTAATATTATATATCTATTTAAAATTTTATTAATTCCATTTTTTCATTATTTTATTTTATTTTATTTTTATTTTTATTTTAGTTTTTTTATATATCATTTTATCTATAATTAAACCAAATAATTTGTAATATTTCGTGGTTGATCCAACTTATTATTTAAAAAATTAATTATATAATTATATCAAATAAATTATTATTATAAAATATAAAAAAAAAAAAATTTAAAATAAAAAAAATTTTTAAAATTTTTTAAAATTTTGATTTAATTATTAAACATCAACCGCTCATTTAATTTATTCTATTTTGACTAAAAATGGAAGGTTTTATTTTTAATGGTTGTAAAAAAAACAAAATCAAAAAAAAAAACAAAAATCTTTTTATTCAATAAAAAAAAAATTAAATTTTTTAATTGTTATTTTTATATTTTTATAAATATTTTTTAAATAATAATCATTATAGATAATATAATAAATAATATAATAATAATATAATATATAATGTGATATTAATGATATTAATCATTTATATTATTTAATTATACAAAAATCATTTTTTCATCATTTGATTGATTATAAAATATTAATAAATATTAATAAATTAATAAATATAAATATAAATGAATGAATATTATTATTTTAAATAAATAAATGACTACATGATACAATATAAATAAATGAATATTAATTTATTATTAAATAAATCTATTAATGTATCATGCTTTCAATAATGTATTACAAATTATTATTTAATTAAAATATTAATTCATTCATAAAAGAATTTACAATTTAAATACAAATTATAATGTAAACATTTTTTTTACAAAACAATGTATTAAATAAATAATAAATAAATAAATAAATAAATAAATAAATAAATAAATAAATAAATAAATAAATAAATAAATAAATAAATAAATAAATAAATAAATAAATAAATAAATAAATAAATATGAAAATAAATAAATGTATAAATTAATAAATAAATAAATTTAATTATATTAAAATTGTGTCTTTAAATTTGAATTTTTTTTTATTATTATTTAATTAGTTAAAAAAAAAAAAAACATGCTCTTTTAATTAATAAAAATAAAAATAATATTAATTGAAATTATCCAGTAAAGTGTTAAACCTACAGTTTTTTTTTTTTTTTTTTTTTTTTTTTTTTTTTTTTTTTTAAATTTAAATGAAACACTGAACCCTAAATCAGTCAATCATGCTAAATCACTAATCATTCATCGCTAAATCAATTATTTTTTAATACTATAAAAAAGGGTTTTTTTTTTTATAATAATAATAATAATAATATAAATATATATATTTTTGATTAATAATTTTCAATTTCATTTTCATATTAATTATTACTCATAAAAAATTGAATAATTAATTTTTTCTTTATATCGTCCATAGTCTAAAGTATAAAAAAAATTATTACTTATAACTTATTACTTATTATTATTTATTATTTATTATTATTGATAATAAAAATAAAAATACTTTTTCTTTTAATACTTCATATAGATGATGAAAAAAAAAAAAGCCTACCAGGAATAAGAATTAAATTTATAAGTATTCTTTAATTAATTATAATTATATTTTTTTATATTATATTATATTATTATATTATTATTATATTATATTATATTATAATATATATGATATTATTTATTTATTTATATGTGTTGTTTTGAAGTTTAGTGTTTTCTTATTTTATTTTTTTTTTTTTAAAAAAGTTTTTGTTAGGTTATTCCATTGATTATTTATTTATATTACTATTTATTTATTCATTTATTTAAATATGAAAAGGATTTTAATTTAACTGATGAGTACAAAAATAATAAAAATAAAAAAAATTAAAAAAAATAAATATATGAAAAAAGTTAAAAAAAATGACCGTTTCTTTCTAAATTAATACAATTATGTTGTATTAAATAATCCATTAAAAAAAAAAAATTGCGAATTTATAAATTTTGTAATCATTACAATTTTTTATTTAATTAAATAATATATGTAATAATATATAATCTTTGTAATATATCAATATATAATAAATATAATAAATATATTTATGAAAATTATATTATATATTTATATATTACAAAAAAAAAAAAAAAAAAAAAGAATGTTTGGAATTTCATATTATAAAATATATATAAAAATATATATATATATTTTTTAATTAATATTTTCGTATTAAAATAATTATATAAATATATATATAATGTAATATAATATAATGTAATATAATATAAAAAAATATAAATATAAATGTAAATATAAATAAAATATATAAATATAAATATAGAGAATTGAAAAAAAATATATATATATATATATTTATATAAATATATATAGAACTAAATATATATAATAATAAAAATAAAAAACAAATTTATTTTTATATATATATTTAGTGATAATATATAATAATATTATAATAAAAATGTATTAATTATATAATGAAACATATAATTTATATATAATTTATATTTAATGATTATATTGTAATTATATAGCATTAATTTAGATCTATAAATAAATATATGTATTACAATTTATTAATAGTATTAATTATGGTTTTGAATTAGGAGAGTTTTTATCTCTATCCATAAAATAAACAACAAACTTTTTATAATTAATATGAAAAATTATATTTATTTATTATTAATTATTTATTTACTTATTATTCATTTATTCATTCATTTATTTATCATATTTTTATTATTAAATTATTTAATTATTAATTTGTTATATATTGATTTAATGATATTAGATAAAATGGTTTATATATAGAATAATTATTGGTCATTGAATTTTTTTTTTTTTTAAAACTTTAAAGTATATAATACATTCTATAATATTATTATTATTGTATTCTATATTATTAGAAATTTTATGGTATAGAGTAATACTATACTAAACAAAGTATTATTATAAATAATAGTATTAGTAATAGTACAAGTAAAAGTAAAAAAAAAAAGAATAGTATTATTAATAATTGTAAATATAAATATATATAAAGAAGGGAAAAAAAAAGGTTAATGTATTCTTATTATTTAATAATTCTTTATAATATTTTATAAAGTATTATTATTTATTATTTATTATTAATTATTATTAATTACTACCAAAAATTTATCCTATTCATTTTATAACTAAATTTTTTTTTATTTTAATTATTTTTATTTTTTTATTATTTTGGATAATTATTAATTGGTAAAGTTTATTAAGTTTATTAATGAATAGTTTTATATTGATTATATATTTAGTAATATATTGAAATTAATTAAGGAGTATATTATTTATAATTAATATATATTGTTTTCACGTATATTAAAATATATATTAAATATATTATATTTTTTTGATTCAAAAAATTCATTTCAAAACAGATATATTAAAAAAAACAACTATTATGTTAAAATTTAATATATTGATAATATATGGATAATATATATTATAATATCTTAAGATTCATATTAATTATATATTAAATATAGGATAAAAAACTTTTTAAAAAATTAAACTAATTAAACTTGGTGATATAAATAATATAATTTAATAAATAAATAAATAATATAATTTAGTAAATAAATAAATAAATGTTAATAAATGAATAAATCAATCAATAACTAAATAAATAATTATTAATAATTAAATATATAAATATTAATATCTAAATAAATGAATATAAATAATTAAATAAATAGATATACGATTAATTACTAAATACAAAAAAAAAAAAAAAAAAAAAAGCTTAAAACACGTTGTCGTTATTAACATTTTGGATACTATTAATAAAGTATTGTTTTTTTAAGATTTTCACTATTACTACTTTTACTATTAACAACAACAACAACAACAACAACAACAACAACAACAACAACAACAACAACAACAACAACAATAATAATAATAATAATAATAATAATAATAATAATAAATGAATAGTTTGATAGACATATGTCATAATATAGTCATAATATAAATAAATAAGTAAATAAATTATCATAATTATTAATAAAACTTTTTTTTTTTTTAAACCAACGTTAAGCAAAAGTTTATTTAAATAAAAAAATTTTTTTCTTTGTTAAATATTTAATAGTTAATGGATTGAAATTTATAATCTTCATATGAATTATTAATATTTAAAATTATAGAATGTTTTAGGTTATTCTTTTTATTCTTTCTTTTTTCTTGTTTAATACTAGTTTTCTTTTCTTCTCATATATCAAAAATTGACTTTTTTTTTTTCGAGTTCATTATCTAAAAGTAAAATTTTATTACATTATTTAGTTTTTGGTTTGTTTAATTGAAAAAAAAAATTGTTTTTTTTTTAATATTAATAATCTATTCTATTGTTATTAAAAACTATTAAAATATTAAAACTAATAATAATATATTAATTGTTAATAACTTAATAGTTACTAAAACAATACTTATAATCATAATTACTATATAATAATGATTCAACATCTCCTTCCTTATGATTTAAATTAATATTATTTTATTATTATTTATTTATATATAATATTATCATCTATATTAAAAAAATTATAATACTTTCTTAACCTAGTTATTTATTAATTAATATAATAATAAATAAATAAATAAATAAATAAATAAATAAATAAATAAATAAATAAATAAATAAATAAATAAATAATAAATAAATAAATAAATAAATAAATAAATAAATAAATAAATAAATAAATAAATAAATAAATAAATAAATAAATAAATAAATAAATAAATAAATAAATAAATAAATAAATAAATAAATAGGTAATTAATTATATTCAATTCTAAATAAATATTAAATATTATTTATTTAATATAATATTTACAATTTAATACAAAGAGTTTATAAATAATAATATTTAATGTTTAATCCTTTTTATTATATTATATTACAATAATATATTACATTTATGCTATACAATATATTATTCAATATATTAAATAACTAAAATAATTATTTAGTTATTTAATATTTATTTATTTATTTATTTATTTTTTCAAATTTTTTTTAATATCAAGAAAATTAATATTTAAGAAAAAAAAGTTAATTAAACTTCATTTTCATTTATATTATTAATATATTCCATATATATAATCAATACAATTAAATTCAATTAAATTTAATATTGTAATATAATATAATATAAAATAATACAATATAATTATATATAATTTAAAATTTTATTAATTTTTTTATTTTATGTATTTGTATCATTTTATTAAAAAAAATTGTAAAAAAAAAAATAGTTTAATATATAAGTAAATAAATAAATAAATATTATATAAATAAATATATATATACTATTTAAAATAAATAAATAAATAAACAAATAAATTATAATTTAAATATATTTAAATAGTATATTATATATATTATTTAATATAGATAATAATATTATAATAAATATAATAAATAATCATATTATAATTAATCATAAATAATAATAAAATATTTTTATATTAATATTTAATATTTTAATATTTAATATTTTTTATTATTATTATTATTATATAATTATAATCATAATCATAATTTATTAATTATGTAAAAATTTTATAATTTATTATTATTATTATTATTTTGACTTTATTTTTATTTTTATATTTTTATAATTTTTTTTTATATTTTCTTTTTCCTTTTTTTTTTATTTAATATTTTAATATATAAAACTTTTTATTATTAAAATATTATTAAAATTTCATCATTATTTTTTTTAATTTAATAAACAAATTTTGTATATAAAACTATTCTGAAAATGTTAATAACATTGTAGAAAAACGTTCTTTATTATCTTAATACAATTTAAACGATATATTTCATATTTATCTAATAATATCAAGAAAAAAAAAAGAGTATATTAATAAATAATAATTGTAAAAAAAAAAATTAATCATCTTTTTTTTTTTAAATATTAATATTTATCATTTAGAATATTAATATTCAACAATAATAAAAAGATAACAAAAATAAAAACGATAATAAAAGAGGAAAGTCAAATTTATTATCATTTTTTATTTAATACAAAACTAACACATACACATACACACACACACAAAAATAATACTACAAAATAATAATATATTGTAGATATTAAAAAAAAATATTATATTAACGGAACGTTATATATATATATATTAAAAGAAGGAAATTTTATATAAAATAATAATATATAGCATATTTTTATAATCAACTACTCTTGATATAAACATTAAACTTTATATTATTACTTTTTTTTTTTTTTTACCAATTAATATAATAATAATTTTTATTTTTATATATAAAATTTATTATCTCATATATTTGCGGTAAAATTTTTTGATAAGAGAGAAAAAAAAAAAAGAGAGCAAAAACCTTTTTTTTTTTTAATAGTTCATATATTTAAGAAGTCAACAATACTTTTTAAATAATATTAAAAGAAAAAATAATATATATAATATATATATATAAAAGCAACAAAAAACAAAAAAACAAAAAAAAACAAAAAAACAAAAAAACAAAAAAAAAAAAGAAAATAGAAAAAGAGATAAAATAAATATATTTTAAAATATCATAAATATATTACCAAAATTCAGGTTTTCATTTTTTTTTATATATTTATATATCAAAAGTTTATAATATAATAATATTCATATTATATATGTACATATATTTATTGATAGTATAAGTAATAGGTCATTTTATACTATATTATCAAGTAAGCCACATCAAAAAAATTCATTTATAAAAATATTTTATAAAATTTTATTTTAACTAAATAATAAATCAAGTTTCATTCATATTGTTTTTTTAAAAACAAAACAAATTAATAATAATATCATAATAATAATAAAGAATAGATCCAAATTAAACAAAAAATATATAAATTTTTATATATTACTCTTTTTACAAAAGTTTTAATATTATATAATTCAACAATAGAATTTATTAAATTTTAGGATTATTAAAAATTAGAGAAGATTTTTAATTCATAATTATTTATAATTTTTATATAAATAAACGTAAAAACGAAAAAAAAACGAAGAAAAAACGAACAAAAAAAAAAAAGACAATACATTTTATATATATATAAATAAAAAATAAAAAAAAAAAAAAAAAAACGAGATAAAAGAAAAAGAAAAAAAAAAAAAAAAATGAGTAATACGTTTTTATCAGCAAGTTCTATTCCTGGTGGTTTATTACCATCACCTTCAGCTAATCTTTTTGAAAGATCTATTGGAACACTTCTTTCTACATTTAAATATAGTGTTTCCGATCCTGTGAATACAAATCCAAATAATATAAGATATCCACAAAATTATCAACAAGCCGCACCAGCTCAATATCAATATGCACCTGCGGCACCTGTAAGTAATGTTAATGTTGTTATGGGTCCTGCTGGCCCAGTTGCTAATACCAATGTGATACCTATTTCAAATAATCATAAAAGTGTAAAAAAGACTACACTCTATGGTGAAATGATGGCGGTTAAATTAGAAAAAGAAAATAAAACAGGAGCAAATTTAGCTATCCCTTCTACAACTACTTATACCAATATAAATTTAACAGCAGCAGCTCCAAATGTTCCAAGTCAAACACAAACTTATACCAATGAAAATATAAAACCAGGTACAGTTACCGTTACGGCTTCTTCTACAACAAATTCAACGAATACCTTTCAAATACCACCACCTATACAACCACCTACTGTTAATGGTGCTCCTTCACAAATTACTTTACATTCTAATTATCCTGCACCTCAAGGTCAAACCCCTGTACCTCCACCGGTTCTTCAAATTACTACTCCAAATAATCAACAAACCGCTACTGTTTCTTCAAACTATCAAAATGTTACTGTACAAAATCCTGTAGCTGTTAATGGTACCTATCAAAATATAACTTATCATCAACAACCTACAAATATTTCTATTGGATCAAATTATCCTCAACCTTCTCCTCCATCACAAGCTCAAGCTCAAGTTCAAGCTCAAGTTCAAACCGTAAATAAAGTTTCACCTACTCCTCCACCTATTCAAACTAATCCTACTAATAATGCTCAAACTATTTATCCTCCACAACTTCAAATTTCTACACTACAACCTAATGTTAATGTTGGTACTACTAATTTTCAAGCTCCAACACCACCTCAAGCTCCTGGTCAACCACAAGTCAATCAAACACAAAGAACAGCTTATGCTCCATTAACTCAACTTTCTTCATCTGTTTCAAATTCATCTTCTTCTCAACAACAAAAAATGCCAAGTCAAAAAATGGAAGAAAATACCAATTTACTTTCAAATCATTTACAACAAAATGTTGCTCCAACCTTAAATTATATTGTTGGTGTATTTATGGATTCTATTGATTCCATGCAACCTAATATTGATTATTTCCAATCGGGTACAACAGGATTTGCAAAAAATTCAGATAGTAGTAATGGTAATGTTCAAAAAATTAATTATCATCCAAATATGTTAACTCTTTTTAATGATGGATTAGTAGAGGATACCAATAAATCATATGTAGTTAATTATAGTAATGCCAGTGGTACTAGTACTACTAATAAAGATGATTCTAAATTAATTAATGAATACTTTAATTGGGATGATCTATTGAGTGATACAGAAAAAAGTAAGTTATATTTCTATATATCTATATTTATATTTATATTTATATCTATATATCTATATCTATAATTTTATATCTATATCTATATATATTTTATTTTTATTTTTAAATATTTATTATTTTATTTTTATTTATTGATGTTATGAGGAGATTCTATTTTATTTTATTTTATTTTAATTTATTTTATTATAATTTATAATATATATTATTATAATTATTATAATTATTATATTCTTTTATATATGTTATATATTTTAATTTTATTTTTATATTATATTATATTATATTATTTATTTATTATTATTTTATTATTATTTTTTGTTTATTTCATTTTTTTTTTATTAATTATTAATTATTGTTAATTATATATATATTAATTAATTATAATTTATTTATTTATATATTTTTAATATATTTATTATATATACAATTTTTTTATTATTATATTATCAATATTATCAAATTATTTTATATAACTATATATAATAAATTATTTTATTATTATTTCAACAAAATTATTATATATTAAAAAAAATAGCAACAACACAAAAAACACAATTAACAGGAAATAATAGTGAATTCCAACAACCAACACAACCAACTCAATCTGTATCATTATTTAATAATTTTGTACCTTCTCAAACAGTTAATGTTCAACAAGGTCAACAAGCTATTCAATTACAACCTCAACCAATTACTGTAAATGGTCAACCTACCCAAAATCAATTACAACAACAAATAATTACAGTTCCAGGTCAATCTCAACAAAATGGTCAAATTCAAATTCAAATTCCTACTCCTCAACTTCAACAACAATCTCTTCCATTACAACAAATAAATGTACAAAATCCATCTATTACTATAACTCCTCAACAAACACCACAATTACGTTCTCAGACTTTACAAACTACAGGAACAGCCACTGGTCAACCTGGTCAAGGTAATATACAACAACAACCTATGGTTGTTATGGTTGAACCAAATGGTAATTATCCAAATACCCTTTATCAACCACAAAATACTTTAAATCAAAACTTTGTAGGTCAAACTGTAGCGACAGCAAATACATTTAATCCTCAAGCCTCTTCCCAAAATCAATTTAATACCTTTAATCCTTCAACCGGTCAAGCTCAAGGTCAAGCCCCATCACAAACTACTACTACCATTAATTATACCACGAATAATATAGTAAATCCAGCGGCTCAACAAAAATCTTCAACAACTACTATACCGTCAATTCAAAATTCATCCGAAAAACCTCAAACAAGTCAATCTCTTATGTTTAAAGGAGATACTCAAGATATTACTCGTATGACAAGAGTAGAAAATACAACAACGAATACCACTAATACCAATAGTAAGTTTATTCCTATTTTTTTTTTATATTATATTATTTTATATTTTATATTTTATATTTTATATTATATTATATTATATTATATTATATTATATTATATTATATTATATTATATTATATTATATTATATTATATTTTAGATAATTTTTTAAATAATTTTTAATGGATTAAGACAAATAAAAAAAATTAATTAATTATTATTATAATAATAATTAATAATTATTTTTATTTTTATTATTATTATTTTTTTTTAAAAATCATTAAAATATTAATTGAATTAATTGAATTAATTAAATTAATTAAATTATTTATATTTTTTATATATAACAATTTATAATATTTATTATAATTATCTTTTATATTTATTTATTTATTTATTTATTATTATTATTATATTTTTTTTATTATTATCAATTCCAAAAAAAAAAAAAAAAAGATCAATTTTATCAAGGATTTCAAGATCAAAATGCGATACCAAATATACAAACTACAGCAAATGATCAATTTGCTAATGGTTTTACAAATAAAAATACCACTACAACTCAAATGCAAAATGGAAAATTATTAAATAAATCTTTAGATAATTTAAATAGTACTTCTACATCTGTAACGATATCAAATACCAATGGTGCTATAACGGATACAGCAAATTCAAATACTACATTAGATAGTGTTACAACCAATAATACCACAACTGTACCAACGACAACTAAAAAACGTAAAGAAAGACCTTCCACTAAACCAAAACCATTTAAATGTCCAACTTGTCAACAAACCTTTAGTAGAAGTCATGGTAAAATATTTATTTTTTAATATATAATATATATATATAATTATATAATTTAATATAATATAATATTTTATAATACAATTCAATATAATATATTATAATATAATTTAATAATCTAATATATCATATAAAAAAATAAAACAATTATTTATTTATATTTATATTTATTTCATTATTTATTTATATTTTGTATTTTTTTTATTTTATATAGATCTTAAAAGACATATATATACACATACTGGTATAAAACCATTTAAATGTGAAAAATGTGGAAAATCGTAAGTTTTTTTTTTTTTTTTTTTTTAATTATATAAATACCTATATAAATATCTATATATTGTTTAATATTAAAAAATATTAAAGAATATTATAATATAAATATTATAATATAAATATTTAAATAATATTTATTAATAATTGATTTTAATTTTTATTTTTATTTTTTATTTTTTTTTTTAACTTTAATTAATAGATTCTCAAGAAGAGATGCTTTAAATAGACACTCTAAGGGTGAAATTGTAAGTATTTTTTATTATTATTATTTTTTTTATAATAATAAAATTTTAATGAATCATTAATGATTTATAATTTATAATTCATATAAAACTAAATATATATTTATTTTTATTTTTATTTTTATTTTATTTAAATTTTAATTTAAAAATATAGAATTGTATACGTTATTTGAATAAATTAAATAATATGAAAAAGCAACAAAATAAACAAAAACAACAACAACAACAACAACAGCAACAACAGCAACAACAACAACAACAGCAACAACAACAACAACCAGATGGAAAAGCACAATAGATTGATTTTATATATATATATATTATTATAACAAATTTTAAATTAACTAACAAAAACACAAAAAAAAAAAATTTTTTTTTTTTTAAAATCATGAATAATTGATAATTGAAATCAATTTATATATATATATATATATATATAAAATTAAATAATAATACGAAATCATTTTT
>MCFG01000489.1:0-43588 GCA_002104895.1 Anaeromyces robustus | reverse complement strand
CAACTCTATAATTTCTAGTATTCGTTACAGTTCCTCACCAACATATTGATAAATTTTCTTTAAGCAACGGATTTCTCCTTTTTAATAATAAAATCTATACTCCTCCAAATTGCCGTTCTTCTGTTATTAAAATCTGCCATGATTCTCCTTCTGCTGGTCACTTCGGTATTAGAAAAACAACCTCTCTCATCTCTCGTGATTTTTGGTGGCCATATATTTCGTCTGATGTCAAAGATTATATTCGTTCTTGTGACATATGTTGCCGTGCTAAATCTTCTCGTCATAAACCTTATGGTTTCCTGCATCCTTTAGAAATTAGTGATCGTCCCTGGTCTTCCATCTCTATGGATTTTATCACCGACTTACCTAATTCTGAAGGTTATAATTGTATTCTTGTTGTCGTTGATCGTCTTACCAAAATGATTCACCTCTTTCCCTTTAATAATATTCCTTCTGCTTCTGAAACTGCTTCTGTTTTCCTTAACAATATTTTCAAACTTCACGGCTTTCCTTCTGAAATCATCTCTGATAGAGGTACTCAGTTCACCTCTAAATTCTGGAAATCTCTCTGTAAATCTTTCAATATTGACTTAAAATTCTCTTCACCTTATCATCACCAATCAAATGGGCAAACGGAGAGGGTGAACTCCGTTATAGAACAATATCTAAGATGCTTCACCAACTATAAAGGAACAAATTGGAATCAATTTCTTTGCCTCGCTGAATTTAGTTACAACAATTCTTTACAAGACTCAACTGGCTTCTCACCATTTTATCTCAATTATGGATATCACCCAAGACACTCTCCAGTAATTCCAGATCAAACTTGTATTCCCAGAACCGAAGAAATGACAAAAGACTTCGTAGACCTAAACAAGAAACTAAAAGAAAACCTGAAAAAGGCTATAGAAACACAGAAACTACAAGCAGATAAACGTAGATCCAAACCTCCTGAATTTAAAACTGGTGATAAAGTATGGTTGGACAGCTCACTAATAATCCACAAAGGCAATAAAAAATTTAAACCCAGAAAATTAGGACCCTACAAAATTTTAGAAAAAATTTCTGAAGTTTCTTATAAATTAGAATTACCAAAAACAATCAAGATACATCCAGTAGTTCATGTTTCTAGCTTAGAGCCATATTACGAAGATAGATTTAATAGAAACCCTCCTGCTCCACCTCCCATAATAATTAACGACGAGCAAGAATATGAAGTAGAAGAAATACTCGACAAGAGAAAGTATTATGGAAAAACTCAATATTTAATCAAATGGAAAGGCTACCCTATATCTGAAGCTTCTTGGGAACCTGTCGAAAATCTGAACTGTGATCAACTTCTTAAGGAATTTAATAAAAAATAAAAATTTTTATATTAGATAGTTTTAAATTTATTTTAATAAAATTTTATCTAGATTCGTCTGGTATCCGAATCCTAGAGGAGGACCATGTAACGAATACTAGAAATTATAGAGTTGGCTTACTCGTTAAGCTCTAGAACTCTGCTCAGTATTCCTGGGTTCAATACACAGGAATGCCTTTTGTTAAAATTTATATTTTTATTTTTTACTATTTTATTATTTTATTTTTTTTTTATTATTATTTTATTATATATTAATATATTATAAAGTGTATTAAATGATAATATTATTTTATTATAAAAAGGTTAATAGACCAATTAGATTTAGAATATAATAACTCATGAAAAATGTAATTAAAATATTTTGAAATAATGTTTTTAAATATTCAAGAATTTTCTCATTTGAAAATTCGAGTTTTTATTAACAAAGAAATAATAAAATAAATAAAATTATTTGATACTAACCTGTTGTTTGTTTGTGTCCAATAATTCTTGTTTATTTTCTAATATTGAGGTGTTTTTAAGTTTATTAAGAATTATTATTGTTGGACTTCTGTTCTTTACAATAAAATACAAAATAAATCCATAAACATTATGTTTTAATATTGTGTTATTTATTTTGTTTGTTTATTTTATTTTAATTATTGAAATACTACAACAACCTAGTGAATTTCTCACTAAGTTCGTTACATAAATATTAAATAAAATACAAAATAAATCCATAAACATTATGTTTTAATATTGTGTTATTTATTTTGTTTGTTTATTTTATTTTAATTATTGAAATACTACAACAACCTAGTGAATTTCTCACTAAGTTCGTTACATATATTTTCAATATTTAATTATTGTAGTTGTTTTTTTTTTACAATGGAAATAGAGAAAAAAAACTGTATTTATGTAACGAATGATAAATAATTAAATTAATAAATAATAATTAATTATAATGATTGATTTTTAGGTTAAATCAAAAATAACCTAAAATTCATTAAAGATCAATTTAATAATTTACCAAAAATTTACAACAAAATTAACTTAACTTCTTCTAGAAAGATATAATAAAATTTAATTTATCAAATTAAACTAATAAATATTATTAAATAAAATTCATTACTTCGAGAAATTACTTTTAATATTAATAAAAATAATAAATTACACTTTAAAAGTAAACAGAACACAAAATGAATACTTTAGACAATGTTTTAATACTTTTATTAAAATAAAATAAATATTATTATTAATAATTATTATAAAATCATAAATTAAAACACTTTAATAATATAACATGACTTTAAAATAATTCTTAATTATTCTTTATAATATAATAATAATTCTAAATTAAAAATAACAATTAATTTTATTAAAAATTAATAAACAAATTTATTTATTTTATTATTCTAAATACTTCTTTTATTAATACTTTAATTATTTTTTCTACATTCTAAATAATTCTTTTATTAATATTTTATATTTAATATTTTATTCTATTTGTTTATTTTATTAATTATTTTATTGTAAATAATTATTCTTTTATTTCTTTTATTGTAAATAGTTTAAATTTCAAGAAAAATATAAATATCTGTAAATATTTCATGTAAATTTTCTCTTCGCTAATTACAACATAGAATTAGTCATATAAAATAGTTAAAACATAGTTTAGTTTTAAATAGTATAATTTAATAATTTTTAAATAATAAAAATTATAATAAAATTTAAGATTTATTAGAATAGTCATATTCTTAATTTTAATTAATTTTAAAATTTATTTTAATAAATAAAATTAATAAAACATTTTTAATAATAAAACAATTTTTATTGTGTTTCAAATAAAACAAATTTTGTGTAAAAGAATAATTTAGACAATTATTCCAAAAGAACATAAATATTATCACTTTTCTTAGTATAAGAAATTAAGATAATATTTTACATATGTTTCACGAATACTAGAAATTATAGAGTTGGCTTACTCGTTAAGCTCTAGAACTCTGCTCAGTATTCCTGGGTTCAATACACAGGAATGCCTTTTGTTAAAATTTATATTTTTATTTTTTACTATTTTATTATTTTATTTTTTATTATTATTTTATTATATATTAATATATTATAAAGTGTATTAAATGATAATATTATTTTATTATAAAAAGGTTAATAGACCAATTAGATTTAGAATATAATAACTCATGAAAAATGTAATTAAAATATTTTGAAATAATGTTTATAAATATTCAAGAATTTTCTCATTTGAAAATTCGAGTTTTTATTAACAAAGAAATAATAAAATAAATAAAATTATTTGATACTAACCTGTTGTTTGTTTGTGTCCAATAATTCTTGTTTATTTTTTAATATTGAGGTGTTTTTAAGTTTATTAAGAATTATTATTGTTGGACTTCTGTTCTTTACAATTTATAAGAAAAAAAATTATGTAATAATATTATTTACAACTATTATTCATACATAGTATAAATATTTTAGTTATCCCCCTTTTTATTTTATAGGGTATTATTTATAGATTGTTTATGTCACATTTCTGATTCAGGGGAGTTATATTGATATTATTTGTTATTGTTATTTAATTATGTTTAATTTAATATAAATAAATGTTTATTTATCTTATTATTGTTATTAATTTATGTTTAATATAAATAAATCTTTATTTATTTTATTATTGTAGTTATTATTATTCTTTAGATATTATCTAACATCAAAATTTTGATTGGTTTTTTTATTTTTTTTTTTTTTTTATTTTTTTATTGTATTTACCTTATATTTGATTGGTCATTATATTATTTTTAGTTTATTTGATTTTTTAATTTTGTTAATTATATTTAATTATATTTAATTATATTTAATTATATTTAATTATATTTAATTATATTTTAATTTAATTAATAGATTTAATTTTAGATATTACTTAATTTAAAAAAATTTTTGATTGGTTTGTTGGTGAATTTATTTCATATATATTTATATTATTTTAAATTTAATTTTATATGAAAATTTATACAAATATTTTAGTTATAATTTAATTTTAATATTTCATGTACATATAATATTGTTTAATTAATATTATTATTTTATTAGTTTTATTTATATTAATTACTCTATTGGTTAATTTATTTCTAATTATTTATACTTGGCTGACATAATTTTTATAAACAGCTCAAGTAAAAATAAAATATCATTTAGAAATAAAGTATTATTAATATTATAATTTTAATGGAATATAATTCAGTTCAAATAAATGTGGCTGGCTTAATCTTGAAGGATATAATTCAGCTCAAATAAATGTGGCTGACTTAATCTTAAAGAATATAATTCAGCTCAAATAAATGTGGCTGACTTAATCTTAAAAAATAATATGACTGACATAATTTCAGTTCAAAAAAAAATTTTTGGCTGACATAATTTCAGCTTAGATATAAATGTTTGGTTGACAAGATTCAGCTCAAACAAAAATATAATTTCAAAAATTTTTACATTCTTATATACTTTATTATGTAATTAATATTTTTATTTTGAATGATTTTGATTAATTAGTTCTTCAGTTAAACATTTATATGTATATATATATATATGAGTTAGTTTATATTTATTTATAAAAAATTATCATTTATAATATTTATAATTTAATACTTAAATTATATAAAGCTCAATTATAGTGAGTTGAGACTCTTAATCTTTTAAAATTAATATATAAATATTTATTATTTTATGTTAAGATACTTTATTATATTTTATAATAATTTACTACATATTATCTTTCTTTTTTTTTTATCAAAAGAATAAATAGAGAATTTATTTCCTATTTATATTTAATAAAAGATTAAATATTATTTCTATTGGTTGATACAATAATATTAAGGGGTTATTTATTTATATAAATAATATAAGTTAATTATGTTATGATAAACACAATAAATATTATTCTGACAATTAGTGATAAATAAATTATATATAAATATAAAAACTATCATTATTTCATAATATATTACTAATATTTATTTATTTAATTATTTATTTATATATTCATTTATTTATAAAATAATAAAATAAAATAAAATATAATATAATAACAAAGTGAATATATAACAATAATAATAATATTATTATTATTATTATTTAATTATTTTTTTTATAATATTAATCGTAAAATAATTATGATTTTTTTTTATTATATGGATTATCCATTTATTATAACATTCAATAAAAAAAAAATTTAAAAAATAAAAACTTTAATAAATAATAAAACTTTAAAAAATTGTTTATATAAATTTATTAATGTTTATTAATTTATTCTATTGTTAAATTTTTATAGAATAATATAAAAATTATTTTTACTGTTTTTTTTTTTTTTTTTTTTTTTTTTGTATGTATGGAATCAATTACTTAATTACATTAATTCATTACATTATATTACATTTTTAAATTAAATCTTATATTTTTTAATTTTAATTTTTAATTTTAATTTTCTTTTTTTTTTTCCTTTTTTTTTATTTACTTTTTTTTATTTACTGTAGTTACTAATAGTGTTATTATTATTTATTTTTATTTAAATAATTATATAATATTATAATTTGTTTGTTTAATGCTTATTGTATTTATACGTTAGTATTTTATTTCCATTTCCATTTTTATTTCTACTTTTATTTTAGATGTTAAGTTTTGTGAAATAAGTAGTTGAACGACATTTTTTTTACATTATTTATTTACTTTTTTTTTTTTGATTTTAAATTATTATGTATATATTTATGTAAAATAACTATGAAAAATTATATTTTTAAATTATAAATAAAATAAATAAATTATATGTATATATATAAAAAATAAAATAAAAATAAAATAAAATAAAAACAATAAAAATAAAAATATAATATATATATATTAATTGCTTTATTTAATAAAAATAATTTAATTAAACATTTTAATTTTGTTTTCCAAAGTTTTGTTGATTTGATTAATAAGAAATAATTATATAATTTTATTTTATTTTATTTTATTTTATTTTTGTTCAATTAATTTATAATTATTAAATTATTATAATATTTATGATAAGTCATTTATTTAATAAATTAATGAATCTTCAATGAACATATTTTAAATAACAACAACAACAGCAACAACAACAACAACAACAACAACAATAATAATAATAATAATAGTACCATTAATAATTATGAGTCATTCTCTGGAAGGTTTTTATAATATTACTGAATTCAATTCACCAGTTGAAATACATACTGTTAGACAAAAAGAATTTCTTTCCTATTCAGGTAAATATGATGAAATAGATCCTTCACTTTATCCCAATGGTAATCAGCTTTTATCCGATTCATTACCTGTCAATATTTCTTGGGATTATAAAGTTCCAAAAGAAAAAATAATTTCTAATTTTAATGTAACTTATGGTCAAAAACCAGATTTAAGTGATGGTTATTCAATAGTTACCACAAATAAATTTGCTAGTCTAATTAATTCCTATTTAGGAATTAATTATTTTAGAATAACAACTAATTTTACTGATGGTAGTAAAGATCAAAGTAATATTCATACATTTAAAGTAGATGAAACTTGTCCACGTAATCTTACTATTGAAGGTTTAACGAATTGTCGTGATTTAGGAGGTAGAATTTTAGAAGATGGTGGGAAAATAAAACAAGGTCTTATTTATCGTACAAGTGGAAATTTTTATGATTATCATACCACTTATACTCAAGCTGGTAAAATAGAAATGTTGGAACATTTAAAATTTAAAACGGAAATTAATGTTTCTGATGGGTTAAATTTTAATCTTAATTTACCTGGAACGATAGTTAAAAATTTTAATATGGATTATGGAGGTAATGCTTCCCATCATTTTTCACGTAATTCTGAATCTTTAAAAAATTTTTTCAATATATTAGCCGATAGTAAAAATTATCCCATTTTTTTCCATTGTCGTATTGGTACGGATAGATCAGGTTTATGTGCTATTATTCTTTATGGTTTATTAGGTGTCCCATTAAATGAAATTTATCAAGATTATTTATTTTCTAATTTTGGTAATATTCAAGATAAAAGATATATTGGTATTAAAGCAGGTCATGATAATATTAAAAGTTATATTAATGCCATTAATCAATTAGAAGGTAAAACTTTTAAAAATAAACTTTATAATGCTTTATTATCCATTGGTCTTTCTTCTTCAACCTTAGATACGATTATTAATTTATTAACGGAAGGACCACTTGCTAAAAATAATAATACTGGTCAAATAGTGGCCACAGCTGAAAAATTAAGGAGTTATAATGTCCAGATAATCAAAGATACCAGTAAAAGAAATCATCCAAATTATTATTATACTTTAGATCATCCTTCTAAATCCGTGAGTTATTCTTTTATTTCCTCTAAAATTTATAAAGGTCAAGTTGTTGCCTATCTTGGTAATATGGAACATTCTAGGAGTAAAAAAATTGGTGATGCAATTAATTGTAAATTAGATTCTAAATCATTTAGGATTAAAGACCAAACCTATGCTGAAGCAGGTATGGGTAATTGTAATGGTAGAATGAATTATAATCCAGTGATATTAGGTGAAATTAATATTTCACCTGGTAAACATACAATAATGATTACAGGAACTAATAATCCTATGAATATTGGTTCAATATGTATTTTTGAAATTGAAGAATCTTCAAATTCCAAAAATGATTTATCATCATCATCATCATTATCATCAAATTCAAATCATTTACCCATTCCAAAAAAAAAAATAAAAATAAATAATAATACTCATACTCATTGTTATCAAGCTCAAGGACCAATTCTAAATAAATATGGTAAAACAGTTATAACTTATTTATGTGATTGTAGTGCAAAATATATTACTATTGATTTTTTAAATGATCATTCCTACCTTAATGGTTCAATAAATGATGGAATAATAAATGGTAAATTAGCTAATGGTACAATAATTAAATATGATATTCCTGCTAAAGCAGATACTTCCATAAAATTACAATTTGCTGTAAAAATATCAGATATTAATTATAAAACTGAAAAAATGGATCTATCAAAGTATACCATTAAAATTAATAATTCTTTACAACCATTATTAATTCCTAATAATACAACCTATGAAGATAATGGAATAAATAGTAGTAATTCTTTTTCTTATATTACATTTTGTAAATTTGATATAAATAATGATAGGAATATTGAAATTGAATTAAATTATCATAATGATCATGATAATGATAATGATAATGATATTAATTATTTAATATTTGGTGAACAAGTAAGACTTGTATATAATGCTATATAAAAAAAAAGATAGAAAAAATAGAAGAAATAGAAGAAATAGAAAAAATAGAAGAAATAGAAGAAATAAAAGAAATAATATAATATTATAAAATAATCATATCACTCTAATAAGATATTAAAAAAAATTATTAGATCATATTATCGCATTAATCCTACATATAATAAAAATTTTATTATTTTTTTTTTTTTCAAAATTAAGTTATTTATTTAGTTATTTATTTATTTATTTATTTATTTATTTATTTATTTATTTATTTATTTATTTATTTATTTATATATTTAATTTAATTTAATTTATTTGTTAATTCTTTTTATTATCTAATAATTATTTCAGAAAGATTAACTCTCTTTCTATTTAAAAAAAAAAATGACTTAAAGATATTATTTATTAATTGTATTTATCATAATCATAATCATAATCATAATCATATATCGTATATTTCATATATAAAAAAAAAATAAAGACATGATAAAATATGTAACTTAATTTATTTTACTTTACTTTTCTTTATATTCTATAAATTATTTAAGCTAATTCATAAAAATATTCATATTTATTATTACTTTTTTATTTTTTATTTTTTATTTTTTTTAATCAATAAATAATTTTATAATTATTTTTCAATTTCATTTTAGAAAAAAAGTAGTAATAAAATAATAATTATATAATAATAATTATATAATAATAATTATATAATAATAATGATAATGATATATTAATATTATTAATAATTTAAATGATTATTAAATAAAATAAAATTATTAACAATTTATTATTAAATAAATAATAGTATGGAAAAAAAACAAAATAAAGTAAATAAAAATGAAAATTATTAACACTTTTATTGTTAAGCAAATAATAGTATGGAAAAAAAACAAAATAAAGTAAATAAAAAATAAAATTATTAACAGTTAAGTAAATAATAATATGGAAAAAAAACAAAATAAAGTAAATAAAAAATAAAATTATTAACACTTTTATTGTTAAGTATTAGAATGGAAAAAAATAAAAATAAAATAAAATAAAAAAATAAAAAAATAAATAAGATTTATATGATTCGTATTTTAAATAATATTTTAAAAAAAAAAAAAAATTAAATTAAATTAAAAATTATAATATAAAAATTTTAACCCATAAATTATCCATCATAATTTTTTTTATTCCTAATAATAATAAAATAAATACTAAATAAGCATCAAAAGTCAATTTTTTTTTTTAAAATTTAATTAATTTTTTTTTTTTTTTTTAAAATATAATTTGATTATATTTAAAAAAAGATTTCTTTTTTTTAAGAATATTCTTTTAAAAAAAGAAAAAAATTAAAGTATCAATCCCTTTTTTTTTTTTTTTTTTAAAAAAAAAAAATAAAAACTTTAATAAAAGAGTGATATTCTCTATATATAATGAAATTAATATATTATATTAATATATATATTTTTTATTAATTTAATTAAATACTTTTTTTTTTTTTTTTTATTTTTTTTTTTTACAATTTGCATTATTTTTCTTATTTTTTTTTTACAATTTGTACTTTTTTTTTTTTTTTTTTACAATTTGTTTTTTTTTTTTTTTTCTTAATTTTTTTTTCAAGTTAAATTATTTTTATTTATTCTAATTTATTATTTACTTTTATATTTTAATTATTTATATATATATATATCTATATAATAAATTTAATATAACCTATTTTTTTTTTTTTTTTTTTTTTAGTTTTATTCTATTTACTAACACAATTATTATAATAATAAAAAAAATTTAACTTGAAAAAATAAAATAAAAAAAAAAAAAAAAAAAAAAAAAAAAAAACTAATTTAAATAAAAATAATTTAATTTTGATTAATATTAATAATTTAATAATATAACCCTAAAAAATAAAAATTATAAAAACATTAAAATATTAATAAATAAATATTAAATTATTATCACTTTTTTTTTTTTTGAATAATATTAATTATTATAGAAAAAATTATTTAATCTATAATAATTTTTTTTTTAAAGAATTTTCATAATCATTCTTTCTTTCTTTCTTTTTTTTTCTTACCATTAAAGAAAAAAAAATATGTGTGTGAGAGTGTAAATAAATATTAATTAATATCTTTTTAAAAAAAATATTTTCTATGTTATTTTTCTCTTTTTTTTTTAATTAGAAGATTATCATAGAAAATTTCAAAAAAAAAAAATTTTTTTTTCTTTAATGTTTTTTTCTTCTTTCAAGATTTTATTCTGATTTAATAGGATTATTATTTAAATTTAATTCTCTAATTGAACTTAAATTATTAAGAGAATCTGGAATACTGGTAATATTATTATTATTTAAATAACTATATTATAAATATAAAATATAATAAAAAGGTATATTTATAATTAAAAAAAAAAAAGAAGTTATTAATATGTAATATTTAATAATATTATTTATTATTATTATTATTATTATTATTATTATTAAAATATTATATTTATGAAAATTTATTTATTATTGCTTACAGATATTTAAGATTTTGAAGGTTTCCAATAGAATCAGGAATAGATTGAATATTATTATTAGATAAACGGCTAAATAATAAGATATAATAATAAAATAAAATAAATAGTAATAATAATTAGTATATATATATATATATATTATTATTATTATATATTAATAAAAAAAAAAAAGAATAATTTTTTTTTTTATTTATTAAAAATTTTAAATAAAAAATAAAAATAATTTTTGAAATATATAATATTTTACAGATTAACTATATTTTCAAGATTTCCAATGGATTCTGGAATTACTTCAATTTTATTATAGGATAATGATCTAAAAAATAAAATATTAAATATATATATATACATTTATTAATTTATTAATATTTTTTTTTATAAAAAAAATAATAATAATAAATATATTTTAATAATTTTTTTTATAAAAAAATAATAATAATAATAATAAATATATTTTAATAATTTTTTTTTCTAAATAATTAAATAAAAAAATAAAAAAAAAAAAAAAACAATTATTGAAAAATTTACAAATTATCCAATTTTTTAAGATTTCCAATAGATTCAGGTATAACTTCAATACTATTACTTTCTAAGGATCTAATTAATATATATATTTGTAGATAATATATATAAAGTAATATTAAAAAATGTAAAATATATATATATATATTTAATATATTTATCTTTTTTTTTTTTTTTTTTTTTTATTTTTTATTTATATTTTTAAATTATTTTATATTTTTATATAAAATATTAAAAATACTCTACAATTTTTCTAAGTTTACTAAATTACCAATAGATGATGGGATTTCTTTGATTTTGTTATAGCCTAAATTACTTTATATATATATATATATATATATATAAATTAATATATGTAAAAATTTAATTACATAGTTTTTATATAAAACCAATATATATATGATAATAATTAAAATAATAATAATATTTATTATCATGATTAATGAATAATATAATTATATTAAATTAAATCTAATAATTATATATTTATATATATTTACAGAATTCTAAGATTTTTAAGGTTTCCAATTGATTCTGGAATTGTTTCGATTTCATTACTAGCCAAATAACTTTATAAATATAAATATAAATATAAATAAATAAATAAATAAATTAATACATATGTACCAAGTTATAAAATATATATATATATGTATATATTTTATATTTCATTATAAAAGTTAAAAAAAAAAAAAAAAAAATTTTTATTTTGAAATATTTTACATATTTTCAAGACTTTCAAGATCTCCAAAACTATCTGGAAGAGTTTTAATTGGGCTACTAAAGAGGGTACTTTTTTTTTGTTTGTATGTGTGTGTGTTTGTTTTTTATTTATTTGTTTATTTATTTATATTATAGTTTATTTTCAGCAAATATCAGTATATATATATATAAAAGATATTAATAAATATTATATTATATTTATTATTTCAAATTTATTATAATATATATATATATCTATTATAGTTTAAATAATAATAATAATAATAATAATAATAATAATAATAAATATCATCAAATTATTTCAATTTACATTTCCTTGAGGTTTTTAAGATTACCAATATTATTTGGGAAAGATTTAGCATTGGAACAATCTAAAATACTGAATATAATATATATTTATTTATTTATTTTTATTAATAAATGAATATTAAAAATAAATATATAAAAAAAAATAAGAAATAAAAAATAAAAAAAAAAAAATATTTATTATAAATTATTTCAAAATATATGTATGTTATAATTTTTTTTTTTTTTTATTTTTTATATTTTTTATTTTTTCTTTAATGTATATATTACAGTAATACTAAATTGGTAAGAGATCCAATATATTTTAAATCTAAGCCAATATCATTAGTTACATCACTAAAATAACAATATAATAATATAATATAAAATTATGAAATAATTATAAAAATTAAATTATTAATAAAATATTATAAATATTTAAATATATTATATATTATAATATTTTTAATTAAATAAATATTAGAATAATCATTATATATTGTATATATATATATATGTAAATATGTAAATACTAACAGATATTTAAGACTTTTTAAATTTTCTAAAGTTGGATGACTAAGAAAAGCGAAATCAGCACCATCAGCTCTAATTTCCCTATATTATCAATTTGTAGAGTTAAATAATTATAAATAGAATAATATTTTATATAATTATAAATATATATGAGTAAATTATAAAAAAAAAAAAAAATTTTTTTTTGTTGTATTTTTTATTCTATATTTTATATTTAGTATTTTTTTTTTTTTTTTTTTTTTTTTTTTTTAGGTTTAAATTAATAAATTTATAATTAATTACAAGTTTACTAAGTTGGTTAAATAATTAAGAGAAGTTGAAACTCTTTTTAATGTCTTTTTATAAGCTTCAATTTGTCTATTATTAATTAAATAATAATTAAATAGTTAATAATTAATAATCATAGTAATTATAAATATGTTATATAATATATATAAATATATTTATATATATATATTATTTATCTTATATTATTTTATATAATATATAATAATATTTATAATTATTATAAAATATTTACAAACGAGTAAGATTAGTTAATGATTTAAAGGAATGGAAAGTAGCATCATCATCAAAAGTAGTTTTATGAAATTCTCTAGTTTTTTTATTTTATAAAAAAATTAAAAATAAGAGTATGATAAATAAAAATTATTAATATGATTTTTATAAAAAAAAAAAAAAAAAAAGTTATTGTATATATATAAATATATATTTTAATTTTATTAATAATAAAAAAAAATATTTACATAGAAGTAAGTTTAGTTAAAGTACCAATTTCATCAAGAGCTGATTTTCCAATTATAACATGATAAAATGATCTATTTAAATATAAATAAATAATATAAATGATATAAATTTTAATATCTGAAAAAAATAAAAAAAAAAAATATATATATATATATATATATAATAACCACTATTATTTATTATTTTTTTATTATATTATAACTATATTAATTATTATTTATTATTTATTATTTATTATTTATTATTTATTTATTATCTATTTTACATATATTATATATTATTAATATTATTAATAATAAATAATATAAAATAAAAAAAATTATTAAATTATAGAATCTCTTATAATTTATTTTTGAAATTATAAAAAAAAAAAAATAATTTAAATTTTTTTAAACTTACATAAGTGTTAAATTTGGGAAATATTTTATAACCTTATTACGTACTCTATATGGTTCATAATCTAATCTGTATGGTCCTGTTTTTTCATTATCAAAACATCTATTTAAAAAATAAAAAATAATAATAAATTCATTTAATAAAAAAAAAAATGTATATATATAAATGAATAATTATATATATAATTATATATAATTATATATTTTTTATTTTTCAAATTTTCAATAAAAATATATATATTTAATTAATTTAAAATAAAATAAAATAAAATAATAATAATAATAATTAAACTAAAAGAATAATAATAATTTTTTGATATATATAATAATAATAAATTATTATAAATGTATTACACTGAATTAAGTTTAGTATTCTTTCTAAATGGTCTAAAGTTTAATTCATCATCAATAGGAACATAAACAAATGAACTTTTTTAAATTTAAAGATATATTCATAAATTAGTTTTTAATTTTTTTTATTTTTTTTATTTAAAAATAATTATTATATATATGTTACATTGTTTTAAGTTCTGAAAAAGTAGAAATTTTATCAATCAAATCTTGAGTTATACCATATTTAACAATTCTTTTATAATTTTTAGTTATTTAGTTATATAATTAATTAATTAATTATAAATTATAAGTTATAAATGTTAATATTATTAAAAATAATTATATATTATCAAAATAGAAATAATATATATATAATATATACATATTAATATAATTTAAAATACTTTTTTTTATTATTATTATTATTATTATTAAATTAATTTATTTTTTACTTACAAATAATAAGCTTTTCCAGCATCGTCATTTTTACATTGACTAATAAAGTCACCCCAATTTTCTTTAACTTCATTACATTCATTAATACTTTCAGCTCTAGTAAAGAGACAAGCATTTAAAATGAATAAAGAAATTACTTTAAATAATAAATTGAATTTCATTCTGGTTAAAGAAAAAAAACTGAGTTTTATTTTATTTTTATTTTTATTTTTATTTAATTCTTTACTTTTTATTTATTTATGTTATTAAATTTTTATTTTTAAATTTAATAACTTTTTTTTTATTTAAATTATTTTTATTTAAATTATTTTTTATTTAACGACTTTTCTTTTTTTATATATAAACTTTTATCATATTATTTATTATTTAATGATTTGAATTTTTTTTTTCTTTTTTTTCTTTATATTTTTTTTTATTTTTGTACTACAAACCAAATCAAATTAAAAAAAAAGTGATATTAATTAAAAATATTAAAAATATTTAATAATTTAATATTAAAATAATAACAAAATAAATAATAACAAAATAAATAATAATAAACAATATTAAAGATATTAAAGATATTTAATAATAATATTTAATAATAATAATTTAATAATAATAATATTCAATAATCAATAATAATAAATACAGAATAATTAGTAAAAATATTCCATAAATAATTTAATAAAATAAAATGATTTAATAATAATAATAATATTTAATAGTTAATAAAGATTAATTGAATAATAATTGATTAATAATAAACTTATTTATTTATTATTTATTATTTATTATTTATTATTTATTATTTATTATTCAATTAGTATTTTAATATTGTTTATTATTCAATTATTAAATATTAAATATTTTAATTATTATTTGTGTTCTTTTTTCTTTTGTGTGTATGATTTTTACATTTTTTAACCATTTTACATTTTTACATTTTATATATATTTATTATATTATCATAATATATTACAATATATTATTATTAAATGGAAATCAATATTCTATATTAAAAATTTAATTTAATTTAATTTAATTTAATTTAATATTATGCAAGTTAAAAAAATACAAAAAAAAAAAAAAAGTTAAAAAACAAAAACAGATAAAATTTGTTGGAAAAATTAATATTATCTTTTTTTACAAAAAAAAAAAAACAATAAAAAAGAATTGTGGCATATAATAACATGTGATTTATAAATAATTATAAATTTATGTAAAATAATTAATAGTAAAAGAATAATAAATTCATTAAAATAATAAATAAAAATCACATGATAATTAATAATTGAGGCTTATTAATATACAATTAAAAAGAATATTTTTTATGTTTTAATGTAGTAAATTAATTATTTTTAAATATTTTGTTTTAACTTTTTTTTTAAAAAAAAAAAGAAATTATGATAATAATTAAATATAAATAAATAAGTAAATAATAATAAATAATAATAAATAAAATCATGTTTTAAATATTGATTTAAATATTGATTTAAATAGTTAACAAAAATTTTAATCACAAATAAAGATGAAAAAAATTTTTTTTTTTTTTAATTTTTAACCAAAAAAAGTGGATTTATTTAAACTATAATGAAATTTCTTAGCCACACAACACAATGCTAAAAAATTGTTAAAAAAAAGGTTTTAAATTTTTTTTTTTTTTTTTTTAAATTAAATTAATACATTTTATATTTTTATATTTTACAATTATACTATTTACTATTTCCTATTTACAAAAAAATGCTACAAGATTATTATTTAATAATAAAATAATAAAATAATAAAAGAGAATAAACAAATATTTATTTAGATAGAATACAATTTTACTATTAATAAAAAAGTATTTAATTAAAAATACTAATAACATAATAAAATGAAAAAAAAATCAAAATGAATTTTTATTATTATTTTTTATTTATATTTGCTTTTTTTTTTTTTTTTTTTTTGTATTAGATTTAATATTATCATATTAGATTAGATTAATTATAACATTATTATAATTTGATAATCATTTCTTTATATTATTATTATTATTATTATTATTATTATTATTATTATTATTATTTTTATCATTATTAATAAAAAGAAATGTGTAGATAATATTAATCAATATTATTTTTTTAACCCTAGAGATTACAGATTACAGATTACAATTTACATAGAAAAAAAAAATTTTTTTTTTCTTTACATTTCCAGATTTTATTCTGATTTAATAGGATTATAGGAGGTATTTAAAACTCTAATTGAACTTAAATTTTTAAGAGATTCTGGAATACTAGTAATATTATTATGATCTAAATAACTTTATTAAAAAAATAGAATAATAATTATATTATTATTATGTATATATATATATATATTATGAAACAAAAAATAAAATAAAATAAAATAAAAACATAAAATAATTAAAATTTTTATTTTAATAATAATAATAATTATACATATTAAAACTATTAATCAAAATGGTTAAATTTATAATATGAATATTAATTAAAAAAAAAAGATTTTTTTTTCTTTATATTTAATATTTACACATATTGAAGATTGTTAAGGTTTCCAATAGAATCAGGAACGGATTGAACTTTATTATAGGATAATGAACTAAAAATGTTTTTTTTTTTTTTTTTTTTTTTTGTGTGTGTGTGTTTTTAAAAAAAAATAATTAATTAATTAATAACATCTTTACATTTAATTTTTATTTTTATTTTTTTTAAAAAAAAAAAAAAATTGTATTTAATGAAATAATATATATACAATATACACTTACATATATTGTAATGATTCAAGATTTCCAATAGATTCAGGAATGGATTCAATTTCATTACTGGATAATAATCTATATATATAAAAATAATATATATATATTTGTTTCAAAAAAAAATTACAATAATAATATGTTTATTATATAATTAAATAAATATATTATAAAAAAAAAAAAAAAAAAAGGAAGAAGAGAAAAATATTTACAAATGATCCAATTTTTTAAGATTTCCAATAGAATCAGGTATTACTTTAATTTTATTATTTTCTAAAGATCTAATTAATAAATAATATTATATATATATAAAAAAAATAAAATATTAATTTTTTATTTTATATTTATTTTTTTTTTTTATTTTATTCTTTTTATATTTAAAGTTCGTTTATAATATAATTATTATTGAAAAATTTACAAATGATCCAATTTTTCAAGATTTTCTAAAGAATCAGGGATTATTTCAATTTGATTACCATCTAAAGATCTATTTAATATTTTATATATATAATAATAATATTTAATATTTATTTATTTTTTTTTATTTTTAGTATTTTTATAATTAAATATTTTAATTTTATCTTTTTTTTATTTTATTATATATATATGGTATTTTCCTTAAATAAATAAATAAATAAATTGTTTATAAAAATAATAATAATAAAATTATATACTTACAATCTTTGTAAATTTGATAAATTACCAATAGAGGATGGGATTGAAGTAATTTTATTACGGGCTAAATTTCTTTATATATCAAAAAAAATAAAACATTTATGATTATTATATAAATCCAAATAATTAACAATATATATATATATTTATAGTGTTATTATTATGTATTAATATAATTATTAAATTATAGTATATTTTAAAAAATATATATATTGTATATATTTATATATAATAAATTTCTTTTTTATTTTATTATATTTAATTTTTTTATTTATTTTTTTTTTTCTTTTTTCTTACAAATATTTAAGTTTGGCAAGATTTCCAATAGATTCAGGTATAGATTCAATTTGATTATCAGCTAAATAACTTTTGAAATATAAATATATTAAAATAAATAATTTATATAAATAATTAATTATATAAATTTTAAAAAAAAAATTAAATATTTTTAATATATATATATATAAATAAAAAATGGTAGTAAATAATATAAAATATATAAAATATTTTATTTTACAGATCTTCAAGGCTTTCAAGATCACCAATAGTATCAGGAATAGTCTTGATTGGATTACCATAAAGAGATCTTTTTTTTTTGTTTGTTTGTTTGTTTTTAATAAATTTATTAATTAAAAGGTTTTAGTTAGTAAAAATTTTATATATTTATTATTATTATTTGTTGATAAATATTTATATTTTTATTTATTAAAAAAAATAAATACTAATAATAATTAATTTATTACAATATTCAAAAAAATATAAAAAAAAAAATTAAATTAATTTACAATTCCTTGAGCTTCTTAAGATTACCAATATTATTTGGTAAAGATGTAGTATTTTCACAAACTAAACGACTAAAATATTTTTATATAATAATAAATGAAAAAAAAAAAATATTAATATATCTTTAACTATTTTTTAAATTATTTTATTAATATTTATATTTATATATATAATATATATTACAGGTAAACAAGATTAGTAAGACATCCAATTCTTTTTAAATTTAAACCAACATCATTAGTGATATCGCTAATGTAAATAAATATATATATTATTTAAATAATTATTCATGAAAAAAAAAAAAAAAAAAAGACATTAATAAAATATGATGAGTATTGAATAAAAAAAAATAATTTATTTTAATCATTTTAAATAATACAAAAGTTTTAAGAAATTATAAAAGAAATAAATATATATATATATATAAATAAATAAATAAATTTACATAGTTCTAAGTTTTTGTAAATTTTCTAAAGTAGAATGACTAATAAAAGCAACATCAGCACCATTAGCTTTAATTTCCCTTTAATATTATATAAATAAATTACATTATTAACAATTATTAATATAATATATATAATATATAATATAATATATTTAAATATAATATTTTATATATTTTTTATTTTATTTTATTTTATATTTATTACAATGTCTCTAAATTGGTTAAATAATTAAGAGAAGTTGATACTCTTTTTAATGTTCTGTTATAAGATTCAATTACTCTATTAATAATAACAGTAATAATAATAATAATAATAATAATAATAATAATAATAATAATAATATATTAATTTATAAATAGTATGATATATATATAATTTATAAGATATTTATATTAAATATATTTAATTAATAATATTTATTATTATTTATAATAAAAAAATAATAATAATTTACAAATATTTAAGATTAGATAATAATTTAAAGGAATGGAAAGTAGCATCTTCATCGAAAGTAGTTTTATAAAATTCGCTAAATTTTATTTTATTTATTTTTTAAAAAAAGAATAAATATATATATATAAATTATTTTTATATATATTTATATATCTCTACTAATAATAAAAAATTATTTACACAGATTTAAGGTTAGTTAAAGAACCAATTTCATCAAGAGCTGATTTTCCAATTATAACATGATAGAATTCTCTAATGAAATATATATAAATAACATTAAAATTTAGTACCCCCCCCCAAAAAAAAAAAAAAAAAAAAAAATAAAAATAAAATAAAAAATTAAAAAAAAAAATTATTATATAATTATTTAAAAATAGCTAAATATATGATGACTTACAAACGTGTTAAATTTGGGAAATATTTTAAAAGTTTATTACGAACTCTAAATGGATCATACTCTCTTCTTTTTTCATTATCAAAAGAACTATTTAAATAATTATATTTTATTTAAAAAAAAATAATAATATTATATTAATATTATAATGATAAATTTATTTTTATAAAAGAAAAAAAAAAAAAAAAAAAAAATATATATATATATATAATATTATTTATTATTTAAATACTTATTTAAAATTATAAATTTTAAAAAAAAAAATAAATCAATTTATATATATATTGAATTATTATTTTAAATAGTTACACTGAATGAAGTTTAGTAAGATTTCTTAAAGGTCTAAAATTTAATTCATCATTTATAGGAACATAAACGAAAGAACTTTTAAATTAATTTAAAAAATATATATATCCATATAATATAAATATAAATATATAAATTAGTTTTTTTTTTTTTTTATTCAAAAAATAAAAGAAAAAAAAATAAATGAAATTATTATTATTTCTTATTTATATATTTATATATATATATATTACAGGGTATCAAGTTCTGATAAAGTAGCTAATTTATTAATTAAATCTTGAGTTATACCACCCTTAATAGTTCTTTTTTAATAGTTGTTAATAATAGACATATACATGTTATAAATATTAATATTATAAAAAGAATTAAAATAAGGTAAATTATTTATTATTATAAAAAAAAAAAAAAAGAATTAAATTTAATTAATTTAAAATTTATAATAATAATAATAATAATAATAATAAAAAGTAATTTAAATAAATTTTTTTTTTTAATTACATTTCAGAAGCTTTTCCAGAGTCATTAATACATTGACTAACATAATTACCCCAATTTTCTTTAATTTCATTACATTCATTAATACTTTCAGCTCTAGTAAAGAGATAAGAAGTATTTAACATAAATAAAGAAATTGTTTTAAATAATAAGTTGAACTTCATTTTTCCTTTTTTTCTTTTTTTTTATTTAAAAAATAATTTTTTGTAATTTCTTTTTATATAATTGGGTTTTTTTATATGTAGGACAATTATATTTATACAAAGTAATACTATAATTACTTTTTTATTTTTATTTTTATTTTTTATTTTTTGTCTTTAATGTTATTAAATTTTATTTAAAACTTAATAACTTTTTTTTATTTTCTTTTTTTTTTTATTTATTACTATTATTTTATTTAAATAATAATTATTTTAATTATAAAAAAAAAGAAAAAAAAAAAAAGTTTAAAATCTTTTTTATTTTACTTTATTATATATTTTATTTAGTATTATTCTAATTAATCAAATTTCTTTTTTGTACGACACTAAATCTAAAATATTTATATTTAATTTAAATTTCTATTAAAATAATAAAAAATTGTTTTTTTTTTTTTCTTTTTTACATTTTTACATTTTTACATTTTTACATTTTTTTATCTTTTTATTTTATTTTATTATAATATTAAAATATTAAAATAATAAAAAATAAAAAAATTTAATTTAAATTTTAATTTATTTTTTAAATAAAATAATAAAATAAAATTAGTATTGTACACATGTACACAATAACTATTATTATATTATTATACAAAAAATCAATAAAAAAAAATTATAAACATCTATCCATCCATCAAATAATTAAATAAATAAATTAATAAATAAATTAATAAATAAATAAATAAATAATAACTAAATAAATAAATAAATAATAAAATTAAATAAATAAATAAATAATTAAATAAATAAATTAAATTAATTAATAAATCATTCACTAATTATTATTATTTTAAATTATTTGTCACATCATCATCAACATCAAACGTAACAATTATTAAAAATAAATAGTGGCAAATATCATACATGTGATCGTCAAATAATAATAAATTTATGTAATGCTTTTATTAATAAAAATTAATAATTTAACATAAAATAATGAGTAAATATCATATGATAATAAATAATGGTGGTTTAGAAACTATCAGAGGAACTCATTAGATAACATAAATTTATGAATTTTTCTTATAATTTTATGACTATATATTAAAAGAATTATAAATAATAATAAATATATTAAATAATAATAATTATAAAATCTGTTAAACTTTTTTGACATGATTTATATATATTAATATTTTATACAATATATATAATATTACAAAATCTATTATTATATTATTATTTACTATTATTATATACTATTATTTTATAATATATAATAATTAATAGATAATAATTAATATAATAATATTAACTTTATTTTATTCTATTTTATTTATTTGTTCAAAAAAAAAAAAAAAAAAAAAAGACTATTAAATAAAATAGAAAATGTTTTATAAAATTTTGTTAATTTTATTAATAACAATAATAATAATATAAAAATAAAAATAAAAAAAAAAGTGTTTTTATTATTATATAAAAATATTTATTTAATATTAAGTTTTTAATTAATGAATAATAACAATTAAAAAAATAAAAAATTAAAATCAATATTTAAATAGTATAAAAAATGGATTTAATAAAATAATTTTTAAAGAAAAAGAATATGTTTCCATGTTTGTTTGTTTTTGATTTATTATTATTATTATTACTTATTATTATTATTATTATTACTTAATATACATAAATATAAAAATAAATATATAAATATATATGATGTTAAATTAAAAAAATTATATGTAATATTTTATTATAAAAAAAAAATCAATTAAAAAAATTTTTTATTAACCCTTTACTAATTTTTTTTTTCTTTTTTTTCTTTTTGTAATTAACCTTTTTTTTTTACTAATTAATAAATTGATATAATAAATAAAATTGGATTAACTAATATTTATATATTGTAAAAAAAATAATATTGTAAAAAATAAATAAATAAATAAATAGATAGATAAACCAATAAATAAATCAATAAATAAATAAATATAAAGGAATGTGAAAATACTAAAAATAGTGTTGACTTTGGGAAATTTTCGTACAGATAAAAAAAATAATTTACATTTTAAACAAACTTTTTATAATTGTTATTATTTTTTTTTTTTTATTTTTTTTTATTATTATTTATTAATGCCAATAAAAATGTTTTAAAATATTTGTATTCATTTTTAATATGTTTAGTTTTTTTGTTTATTTATTTGAAAATTAATACAAAATTTTAGATATTAATTCAATAAAAAATAAAATAAAAATAAAATAGAAATAAAATAAATAAAAAATTAATATTCATTATTTATATTTTTTGTATTAATAATATTATTATATTATAACAATATTTTATTAAAAAATTAATCTATAATTATAATTTACTTTTACACTTGTTTATTAATTTATTTATTTATTTAATACTAAAATGAATTCCTATTAATCTTTTTTAATCGAAGTACAATTTAAATATTGTTAATGAATAATACACAAAAAAAAAAAAAAAAAAAAAGACATAATTAAAAAGTAAAGATCAATAAATTAAAAAAATATGTAAATAAGTAAATAAGTAAATAAGTAAATAAATAAATAAATATTTATTTATTTATTTATTTGTCAACATTTTATCCTTTTTATATCTTTTATTTAACTTTTTATTCAACTTTTATTTAACTTTTTATTTAATTTTTATTTTTTTTCTTTTAAATTTTACATTTATTTATTTTATTTATGTTATGTTTTTTATGTTATTTATGTTTTTTATGTTATTTATGTTTTTTTATGTTATTTATGTTTTTTTATGTTATTTATGTTTTTTTATGTTATTTATGTTTTTTATGTTATTTATGATATTTTTTTTATTTTCATTTTATTTTTTAAATGAAAAAAAAAGTATTTAAAATTTTTATATATTTTTTTAATAATATATATATGTTATATACAAATAATCAATATTAACCTAATTAAAAATAATATTTATGATTGTTTATTTTTTTAATTTTTTTAATTTTTAATTTTTAATTATTTTAATAAATATTTTTATTTTTTTTTTTAATTTAAAAATATTTATGATTTTTTATTTTTTTTTTATTTTTATTTTTATTTTATATATTGTTTAAATATATAAAAATAAAATTAAAAAAAAAAAAAAAAAATGCGGGGTCAATCTTCTTTTTGAGATTTTTTTTTTATTATTTTTTTTTTAATTTTTAATTTAAAATTTAATTTATGTAGTTTTGATAATTATTGGTTATATCAATATAACTACTACCATTATAGTAAAGAATTTGACGACGTGGATTACTAGTCCAACTAACATGAGCCCAACTACTATTTTCAAGAATAAATTGATCATAATTTCCAAATTTAATAATAGCTCTGTAAAGTTCTTTAAGTGTTCCTCCATTTCCTGGTACAAGATCAGCAGCTTCTCCTTTTTTATGTTGACTATTAGTAGCACCACCTACAGCTTTATTTAAAGCTTCACAACGATATCCACTAGTAACAATAATAGGTTTACCAAATATTTCACGAATAGGATCAAGACAATTAACAATAAGACTTTCAAGTTTAGCTCTAATAGCTGCGGATGGAGTATTATCAATACCTCTTTGAGTAGCGGTAGTAGATTTTATAAGTTCATTAATAGTAAAGTACTTTGGTTTAGCATTATTTACTGGAGGAATACAACATTTAAAGTTACTACCTCCTGGACATTTACCACTAATTTGTACTCCTGAACATTCATTATCAAATTTACAACTACCTGTTCTTCCATCATCATGTCTACAAGGAATTTCATCACAACATTTAATATCATTTGGATCATTTGGACAATATCCACTATAACTTTTACCCCCATATTTACTACAATTACCAGTAGAAATACAAATACCAGATCTATTATTACATTTACCATTAGTAGCAGCTAAAGTAGATGGTACAGTAATTGTAGTTAAAAGAGCTAAAAATATCTTTGAAAAACGCATTTTTTCTTTTTTTTCTTTTGTTTTGTTATAAAAAAAAAATTATTTTTTTCTATTTTCTATTTACTTTACTTTATATATGTATATTTATTTTATATACAATGATTTTTTTAAGGAAAAAAAAAAAAGTGTAAGGATTTTTGAAGTTATTTATAGTTTTTTTTTTTTTTTGTTTTTTATTTCATAATTTTTTTTATACAATAACAAAAAAAGCAAACAAAGAAAAATAAAGATTAAAAATAGTAACAAATTAATCAATAATATTAAATAAGATTAATTTATTTAATATTTTATTTAATTAATTTCTTTTTTAATAAAATAAAAAAACTGTTTTAATTTGTACTTTAATAAAAAATGTAATTTAAAATCTAAAACAAATTATTAATACTTTTCTCAATATTTATGCAAGTATTATTAAAAGGTTTATTCAAAAATAATAAATAATAAATAATAATAATTTTTTTTTATTTATATTAAAGATAAAAAAACAAACAAACAAACAAAAAAAGAAACATTTAATGTAATAATTTATTTTATTTATTTATATAATATAAAATATTTTTTTTTGTCTCATCATGGATGAGTAACATTTTATAATATTAAATATATAAAATAGTTTTATTGTTATTGTAAAAATAGGTAATATTAAAACTATTTTATACAAATATTATATTATATGTACTATTTTTTTTTTTTTTTTTAGAAAAATATTCAATTTCTTTATGTCAAAATTCACAAAAAAAAGATAAATGTACAAAAAAAAATGTATTTATGAAAAAAAAAACTACCTTTAATTATTTTTTTATATGAATAATGAATAAGTATTTAAGTATTAGTTCTTGTTTTTCTAGTTTCTCTTCCATACGCCAATTTAAAAAGTTTGATAATAAAAAAATACATAAAAATTTTAATTAAGTATAATTAAAAAAAATAAAAATAAAAAAATATCATTAAAAATTATTACGTATTAAATTGTAGGATATTACATTTTATTAAATTACATTTTATTAAAATTACATTTTATTAAATTACATTTTATTAAAATTATATTTATTAAAATTTATTGTATTTTATTTATTACATTAATAAAAATACATTAAAATAATTTTATTAATTATTATTTTTTTATTTTTTTTTTTTTTATTTTTTTTTTTATTTTTTTTTTTATTTTTATTTTTCCTACTTTATAAGGAAGGAAAAGAATTTTTTTTTAATTAAACTTTATTTAATATTATTTTTAATTTCATTTCCAGTTATTTGTCGTATTATTTAATGAATGATGATGAGTAATTCTTTTTCTTTTTTTTTTTTTTTTTTTTTTTTTTTCATGTAACATTTTTTATTATTAATTTTATTTGATAATTATTTAAAATATTTTTATTGGTTCATTAACTTATTGATAAATATTTTAATTTTATTGGTGCAATCATTGTTATTGTTGTTTTATTTAAATTATTAATTATATATACAATTATTTATTAATTAATTATTATATAATTATTTAATTATTATTTATTAATTACAATTATTCTGTTATTTTTAAATGAAAGAATAATAAATAAATAAATAAATAAATAAATAAATAAATAAATAAATAAATAAATAAATAAATAAATAAATAAATAAATAAATAAATAAATAAATAAATAAATAGATAGATAAATAGATAGATAATAAATAAATAAATAGATAGATGGATAAATAGTGGATAGATAAATAAATAAAGAGATAGATAAATAGATAGATAATAAATAAATAAATAGATAGATGGATAAATAGTGGATAGATAAATAAATAAATAGATAGATGGATAAATAGTGAATAGATAAATAAATAAATAAATAAATTATTAAATGTTCTTTGAAATTTAACCAACATTTATTATAAATTTACATAGATTTATAAAATTATAATATATCATATGATATTAAGTTTTTTTGAATTTTTTTTTTTAAAAAAAATATATTTATATGTAATGGTTACATAATTAAAATAATGTATATGTAATACATTACATTATATAATAACTCAATATTATTATGTGATAGAGTTTTTTTTTTTTTTTTTTTTTTTTTTGTATGAAATGTAATGAAACAACACAAATGTAGCCGTTCATGGATCATCCAATAGAAGATAAGCTAGATATTTACATATTACATACATTATATATTAAAAATATTATTAAATATTTAGAAAAATATAGTTTGAATATAGAACTTAACTTAGATTAGGTTATTAAATAATAGAACTTAACTAAGATTAGGTTATTAAATATTTAATCCTACTTAATAATAGATTTGTATTAATATCTACATACCTAGATAAATAAAATTTTATTACTTAATATATATTATATAAAAATAAATTTTATATATTATATATGGATGTAAATATAAAACTGTTTATAAAACTATTAATTTTTATACTTTTTTTTTTTTTTTTTTTACTTTTTTTTATTAATATTTATTTGTGTTTGAATATATAAATAATATTCAAAATCTAAAACTGTGTTTTTTTTTTTTTTTTTTTTTTTTTCTGTGTTTAAATTATAAGGAAAATAAAAAAAATTTTTTTATAGATAATTTTAAATTTTATGGAATGTCAAGATTTGTTCTTTAATGAAAATCAATATATTATTAATTATCCTTTTTGTCAATCATATTTAGATAAAATATTCGATAATTCAGAAGAAAATTTTAATTATAATAATGAATTTTTATAAATAATTATATATTAGAACTGTCAGAGTATAAAAATTTACTATTAATAAATATATTTTTATTCGTATATATAATAAAATTATTTTATTTATTTATTTCTTTATTTACTTTTAAATAGTATTTAACTATGAAATATAAAAATAAAAATATTTTTATTTTTATTTTTATTATTTTATATATTTTTAGAAAATTCTTTTATTTTATACTATAGATCAACATGAAACTAATTTTTTTTTTTTTTTTTTTTTTTTATTTTAAAACATAAAAAAAAAAATTTAAAAAAAATTTTTTTAAATTTAATTTTTTCTTTTCTTTATAATCAGAAATTAATAAATATTATAAAGTAGAAAAATCTTTTATTTTTTTTTATGTTACACGATTAAAACACAATTATTTTTAAAAAAATATATAAAAGCAACGAAAAAAAATATTTTTTTTTTCTTCAAAGAATAAAAATTAAAAAAAAAAAAAAAAAAAAAGAAAAGAAAAGAAAAAATAGTTAATAAGTAAAATCAAAATAATAATAATAAAATAAAATTATAGTAAATTAAAAAAAATAAAATATAAAAATTTAAAAATAAATATATATAATTAAAAATCAAATCAAATCAAATAAAATAAAATTATAATAAATTAAAAACGAATAAAAAAAATTATTCATAAGAAAAATGAAGAATAATATTTTATTTACAATATTTCTTATATTGTTTAATTTTTATGCTACTGTTTATTCAGAAAATGCATATTATATTATTGGAATTCAAAGAAAACAATCTGATAAAATTTTTGATAAAGAAAGTAAAGATGTTCAAAATCAAATAGAAACATTGACTAATGATAGAATGAATGATATTTATGATGTTATTCAAGAAAATAAAGAAACTTACACTTTAGAAAATGGTGAAATGGATCAAAAATTAGAAGAATTAAATTCACCAATTTTAAAAAAAACGTAACAGTAATAATAAAAAGAAATTTTTATTTAAAAATAAAACAAGACCTAATAATAGTCTTTATAAGCGTTCTTTAAACAACACAAATAATATCGACTCAAATGATGATTTAACTGAATTAATACCATTTGATTCTATTTTAGTTTCATATATTTGTCCTATTAATAATTATTATGCTATTATTGCTTACCTTTCTGATGAAATTTTAGAAAAAGTACGTAAATTAAATAATATATTATATTTAGAAAAATCAACGACTTTTACTATTGATGGTTTAATTAACAACAACAATAATAACAAAAATAATACCAATAATTATAATGAGGAAAATAAAAATAATATTTATTATGATATTGAAGAAATTAAAAAAGAAACTAATTGGAGTGATGTAAGTGTTCAACCCTTTAATTATCCAAGTTATCCAAATTATTTATCCATAATTTCTCAATCTCCTTCTAATATTAATCATAATAAAACTTATGATGAAAATTTTTATTATCCAAGTAGTGCCGGTCAAGGTGTTGATATTTATCTTTTGGATATGGGTATAAATACTAATTATGATGATTATGATACTTATAAAGGACAATCTTATGAACGTACTGTATCTTGTGATGCAATTTCAGATCGTATTAATTTTCATTTCACTACAGGTGATGAAAAAAGAAAATGTTATGCTGATAATGATGATAATCCATATCATGGTATTCTTACTTCATCCATTGCAGGAGGTAAAATATTTGGAGTAGCTAAAAAAGCAAATATTCATATGATCGCAATAGATTTTTCGCAATCATCCATATTGAAAGGCTTAGATTATATTTTAAATAATGGTAAAAAACATAAAACAGTAATAAGTTTGTCTGCTGGTGGGGGAAGTTATTATGACCATTCAATTGAAGATAAAATTAATGATTTATTAAATGAAGGTTTTATTTTCCTTGTTCCAGCTGGTAATTCAGATAAAAATGTTTGTGCAACAAAATATGGTTACAAATTTAATGAATTTACTGGATATAATAAATTGATAAAAGTTGGAGCAGTAGATTCTGAAATTAAAAATAATGAAATAGTTAGATCAGCTTATTCTAATTTCGGAAAATGTATTGATATTTTTGCTCCTGGTGATGTTATTGATATATCTGCCATGAGATCAGATTCTGATATTTTAAGAAGAAATAGAGGAACATCATATTCTACACCAATGGTCGCAGGTGTTGTTGCTACTATTATTTCAGAACATCCTGAAATTAAATTTAATCAAGAATTAATGAAACAAACTTTAATTGATATGTCGATAAAGAATGTCATAAAAAATATAGGTTCAGAAGATACACCCCAATAGACTTGTTAATAATGGTAAAAAGATAAGTTATTCACCAGATGATAATGCTATTAAATGTGGTATTTCATCGGATCATCATACTATTTGTCCTGAAGGATGTTGTACCAAAGAAGGTATATGTGTTAATTATAATATTAAAACCGATGATCGATGTTTTATTGAAAATGGATGTCAAAAAGATTATGGATTTTGTACTTCCACAGAAAAATCTATTGAAGAATGTGACAAAGAAATTAAAGAAAATGAAGAATGTATAATTGATATTCCTTCAGATTTTATAGATAAATATTATGAGTATACTGATGAGAATGGTAATTTTGAAGATTCATTAATAAAAAAATGTATGATTTTTATGTCAGATAAATGTATATCATTTTATAGAAATAAAAATTATAATAATTCTTCTTGCTCAGTTTCTGAAAATCATAAAACATTTCAACCTTTTAATAATTTTAATTTCCATTCATCGATATGTTCTGCTATTCTTGAAGATGCATGTAAAAAAGAATATAATACTTTTTCAAAATGTAAAATTGATAATACTATTAATGAATCTTTGGATAATGAATTTAAACTTAAAGAAACATGTCAAAATTTAAATTCTGAAAAATGTCAAGAATTTTATAAAAATGGAATAAAAAATTTATCTGTATGTCATACCTTAAAAAATTTTGTTAAATCTATTCCAGAAGATTCAAATGAACTTAAAGAAATATATGAATATAGTCAAAATAAATGTCAAAGTATTTTAAGTAACGTAGAAAAAAAATGTCAAAAATTATTAGTAAATTCCGATGAATGTATTTTTAAAATTTCTTCTGAAGATGGTGACGATAGAATCATAGAAGAATGTACTATATATAATTCTCTAAAATGTAGAGAGTTCTTTGAAACTGGTATTTCCTGTTATTCTAATGAAGAAAAAAAAGAAATATCAGAAATCAAATATAATAATAAGAGTAAATGTGATAATTATTTTTTATTTAGTGATGACACTATAAAAAATATTTTTTCACAATGTGAAAATGAATTAAATTCCGAAAAGAATCAAGAATGTTTATTAACTTATAATTCATATATGAGTAATGATGAATTATTACAAAATTGTAAAATTTATAATTCAGAAAAATGTCAAGAGTTTTATGAATTTGAACGAAATGGTTTTGTTTGTTCTTTTACTGAAAATTATTATAAAAATGAAACCTATATCGAAAAATTTAATTTACTTAAAAATAATATTAATATTTATAAAACAGTATGTAATGCTGAACCAGAAGAAATTTTAGAACAATGTGAAGATGGATTAGATTATTATAAAAGATGCTATATCGATGACGTATCAAATTTAAGTGAGGATGAATTAAAAGATTTTTGTCTGACATTTAAAATTAATATATGTCAAGACTGGTTCTATAATCAAAATCTTTATATTAATCATTATCCTTATTGTCAATCATATTTTGATAAAAAGGTTGGTAATTTGGAAGAAAAACTTAATTATGGTAATAAAATTTGTAAGAAGTACATGGAAGAAAATAAAAAGACGATTATTGAAAACTGTGATAAAGAGTTAATAGAATATAAAGATTGTATTATTAATGAAGTTTCATTAGATGAAAACAAATTTATAGAACAATGTAAAAATATATTTTCTGACAAATGTCACAATTATTATCATAATGAAAATGATCATGTTCTTCATTGTATATCTGTTGAAGGTTATTCATTAAAAGAAAACCCTGTCAATGTTTTTGTAGATGAAACGTTTAGATATCAAATGTATGATTATTGTAATTTATATTTTCTTAACTACAACTTCGATGAAGTTAAATCTCTAATGGAAAATCCTGATTTATAAAAATGATACAAATACAACCATAGATATAGATACAGAAATAGATACATATAAATACACAATTACAACTACAAGTATAACTACAAGTACAACTAAAAGTACAACTAAAAGTACATCTAAAAGTACAACTAAAAGTACAACTAAAAGTACATCTAAAAGTACAACTAAAAGTACAACTAAAAGTACATATATAAATATAAATACAATTAAAGATAAAAATTAAAAATTACTTAAATTAAAAAGCCCGCAATAAAAAAGGTTACTTTTTCCAATAAGGTTAAAATCAAGAAATATATTATTAATAAAAATATTTAAAACTAAAAAGGACCCTAAGAAATTTTTACATCTTTTTTTTTTTTTTAATATAAAAATTTAAAAAAAATATATTATATACATTAATAAATATTATTATTATTATTATTAATATTATTATTATTAAAAAATTAAAAATAAAAAATATCTTAGTAATTATATATTATAAGCATATATTTATTTTAATTATATAAATAAATATTAAAATTTTATATTTATTAACATATAATATAATAATATATAATATATTTACTTATTTATTTACTTTTAAAAAATATTTTTTGGCAAATGAATAATATTAAAAATTTTAATGAAAAAATATTTATTAATTTTTTTTTTTTTTTTAAAAAAAAAAGTTAACTAAATACTAAAAAAAACTAAATTAAAAATTTTACTCCTATATTAAAGGCAATTTTAAAAATTTATTTAATTATTTAATAATAATAATAATAATAATATATATATATATATATAAATTTATAATATATTTTAGCCAATTTTAAAAAATTTTTACTATATTTTATGGCTATTTTTAAAAATTAATTTAATATTTAATATTTATTAATTTTTGATTATAAAAAAAAAATAAGTAGAAAAACAAAAACTTTTTTATTTATTATATGTTTACTCAATTAAACCTCAATTATTTAAAAAAATATATTAAAAGCAAGAAATAGAAAAAAAAATAAAAAAAATAAAATAAAATAAAATAAAATATGAAAAAATAAAATTCAATGCATAAAATATTAAAAAATAAAAAATTATAATAAATTAAAAATGAATAAAAAAATTATTCATAAGAAAAATGAAATAATAAACATTTTGAGTTCAGTGGTACCATTTTAAGTTTTAACAACAAGGGTTTATGTTAAGAATCGTAGAAGTATATTTTCTTAGTATAATTTTTCATCTTTTAATAAATTTTATGCAAGAGAGAATCGTAATGACACCACAAAAAAAATATGTTGAAACTTTTGTTGTTATAGTCATTGCAGTGGTAGTAGTGTTAACTAATAAAAATATGTTCATTAAAAAATATCATTTTGGAAAGTTTAATAGAAGAATTAAAAGAAATTAGTAATAAAATTAATAATAATGAAATTAGTAATGAAACTAATAATAATGAGACTATTAATAAAGTTAATGATAATGAGACTAGTATTAATATAAAATAAAACAATAACTAATATTGATATTTAAAAGTGGATTATTTATTATTACCTAACAATATTATAATATAATTGATATTTATATTTTTAATGACCTTATATATTTATAAATGATTAATATAAATTTATACATATATATAAATAAATAAAAAATAAATAAATAAATAAATACATTATTATTATAAATTATTTAATATATTGTCATAATTATAAAATATATATATATATATTTTACAACATAAATTTATTTTATTATTATTAACCAATTAAAATAAACACTTATTAAAAGAATTTATTAAAAAATTTCAATTCAAAATAAATAAATTTATTTGCCTCAATATTATAAATATTAATATTGTGATAATAAAAAATATTTACATAATAAAAGTTTAATAATAATAATAATTAATAATAATAATAAATAATAATAATAATAATAGTAATAATAAATTGTTTATTATTTTAAGTCAGATTAATGTATATGACAGTAAAATTATTATTTTTATTTTACAGCCATAATCCATAATATTATTATTTATATTTATAATAATATTTACTTTTATGTAATATTTCCAATGAGGTTTTTTTTTTTTTTTTTTTTTTTTTTTTTTTTTTTTTTAAAAAAAATAACAAAAAAATAACAAAAAAAATAACAAAAAAAATAACAAAAAAAATAACAAAAAAAATAACAAAATTTACATATTAACAAATAAAAATTAAGGAAATATATTAAAAAAGTTTTTTGTACATTTATGACTACAATTAAATTTAAATAAAAAGTTTTAAAATTTATTAAAATTTCAGATCAAATTAAAAAAAAAAAAAAAAAAAAAAAAAAAAATAATATATAAAAATGTAATAATAGAAAAATCTTTTATTTATTTTATGTTACACAATTAAAAATTAAATTTTTTATATAAATCAACAAAAAAAAGAGTAAAAAAAAAAGTTTTTTCTTTAAAAAAAAAAAATTAAAATAAAAAATAAACAAAGAAAAAAGAAAAAAAAATAAATAAAAATAATAATAATAAATTAAAATAAAAAAAATAAAATAAAATAAAATAAAATATTTAAATATAATATTTAAATATAAAATTCAATTTAAAAATAAAAAAAAATTATAATAAATAAAAAAAGTTATTCATAAGAAAAATGAAGAATAACATTTTATTTACAATATTACTAATATTGTTTAATTTTTATGTAACTGTTTATTCAGAAAATGCATATTATATTATTGGAATTCAAAGAAAACAATCTGATAAAACTTTTGATAAAGAAAGTAAAGATGTTCAAAATCAAATAGAAACATTGGCTAATGATAGAATGAATGATATTTATGATGTTATTCAAGATAATAAAGAAACTTACACTTTAGAAAATGGTGAAATGGATCAAAAATTAGAAGAATTAGATTCTCCAATTTTGAATAAACGTAACAGTAATAATAAAAAGAAATTTTTATTTAAAAATAAAACCAGACCAAATAATAGTCTTTATAAACGTTCTTTAAGCAACACAAATAATAGCAATTCAAATGATGATTTAACTGAATTAATACCATTTGATTCTATTTTAGTTTCATATATTTGCCCTATTAATAATTATTATGCTATTATTGCTTATCTTTCTGATGAAATTTTAGAAAAAGTACGTAAATTAAATAATATTTTATATATAGAAAAATCAACGACTTTTACTATTGATGGTTTAATAGACAGTAACAATAATAACAATAATAAAAATAATAACAAAAATAATAACAATAATAACAAAAATAACACCAAAAATAATAACAATGAAGAAAATAAAAGTAACATTTATTATGATATTGAAGAAATTAAAAAAGAAACCAAATGGAGTGATGTAAGTGTTCAACCATTATTCAGGTTATCAAAATTATTTATCTATAATTTCTCAATCTCCTTCTAATGTTAATCATAATAAAACTTATGACGGAAATTTTTATTATCCAAGTAGTGCAGGTCAAGGTGTTGATATCTATCTTATGGATATGGGTATAGATTCTAATCATAATGATTTTGATACTTATAAAGGACAATCTTATGAACGTACTGTATCTTGTGATGCAATTTCAGATGAAATTAATTTTTATCTCACTACAGGTGATGAAAAAAGAAAATGTTATGCTGATAATAATAATCCATTTCATGGTACTATTACTTCATCAATTGCAGGAGGTAAATTAATTGGAGTAGCTAAAAAAGCAAATATTCATATGATCGCAGTAGATTTAACGGATACATCTATATTGAAAAGTTTAGATTATATTTTAAATAATGGTAAAAAACATAAAACAGTAATAAGTTTGTCTGCTGGTGGTTTTGAAAATTATAAACATTCGATGGAAGATAAAATTAATGATTTATTAAATGAAGGTTTTATTTTCCTTGTTGCTGCTGGTAATGCAAATAAAAATGTTTGTTCAACAAAATATACTGATGATTTTCATGAATTTACTGAATATAATAAACTGATAAATGTAGGAGCAGTAGATTCTGAAATTAAAAATAATGAAATAGTTAGAGCAGAATATTCTAATTTCGGAAAATGTATTGATATTTTTGCTCCTGGTAATGTTATTGATATATCTGCCATGAGATCAGATTCTGACGTTTTAAGAGAAAATAGAGGAACATCATTTTCTACGCCAATGGTTGCAGGTGTTGTTGCTACTATAATATCAGAACATCCTGAAATTAAATTTAATCAAGAATTAATGAAACAAACTTTAATTGACATGTCGATAAAGAATGTCATAAAAGATATAGGTTCAAAAGATACACCAAATAGACTTGTTAATAATGGTAAGAAAATAAGTTATTCACCAGATGATAATGCTATTAAATGTGGTATTTCATCAGATCATCATACTATTTGTCCTGAAGGATGTTGTACCAAAGAAGGTATATGTGTTAATTATAATATTAAAACGAATGATCGATGCTTTATTGAAAATGGATGTCAAAAAGATTATGGATTTTGTACTTCCACAGAAAAATCTATTGAAGAATGTGACAAAGAAATTAAAGAAAATGAAGAATGTATAATTGATATTCCTATATATGATTTTAATGCGGTAATTTATAATTTACATTATGATCATATTGATGATTCTAGTGATTTTGAAGATTCTATAATAAAACAATGTTTAACTTTTATGTCAGATAAATGTATAACATTTTATAAAAATAGAAAATACAATATTTCTTCTTGCTCAGTTTCTGAAAATTATGAAACGTTTGAAAATATTTATAATTACTATTCAACGTCATGTTCTAATCTTCTTTATTATGCATGTGAAAAAGAATATAAAACTTTTTCAAGTTGTAGTATTAATGATAATATTAATGAATCTTTTGATGATGAAGTTAAATTTAACAAAATATGTCAAAATTTAAATTCTGAAAAATGTCAAGAATTTTATAAAAATGGAATAAAAAATTTATCTATATGTCATGCCTATAAATATTTTGATAATTTTATTCCAGAAGATTCGAAGGAACTTGAAAAAATATATGAATATAGTAAAAGTAAATGTCCAAATATTTCAAGTAAAGTAGAAAAAAAATGTCAAGAATTTATAGCAAATTCTGATGAATGTCTTAATGAAATTTCTTCTGAAGATGGTGACAGTAGAATCATAAAAGAATGTACAATATTTAAATCTCAAAAATGTAGAGAATTCTATGAAACTGGTATTTCTTGTTTTTCTAATGAAGAAAAAGACGATATAGTAGAAATCAAATATAATAATAATCGTGTATGTAAAAGTGATTCTTCATTTAGTCACGAAACTATATATAATATTTTCTCATATTGTGAAAATGAAATACAATCCGAAAAGAATCAAGAATGTTTACTAACTTATAATTCAAATATGAGTGATGATGAATTATTACAAAATTGTAAAATTTACAAATCAGAAAAATGTCAAGAGTTTTATGAATTTGTACAAAATGATTTTGTTTGTTTTTTTTCTAAAAGTAATTATTATTTTGATGATGATCAACGTCTCGGTACCCTTGATAATAATATTAATATTTATAAAAAACTATGTAATGCTAAACAAGAAGAAATTTTTAAATTATGTGAAGATAATTTTTACACAGATGAATATTTTAAATGCTATATTGATGACGTATCAAATTTAAGTGATGATGAATTAAAAGATTTTTGTTTTGGATTTAAAAAAGATATGTGTCAATCATTCTATAATGAAAATCCATATATTGTTGATTATCCTTATTGTCAATCATATTTTGATAAAACAATTGGTAATTTGGAAGAAGCATTTAATTATAATAATGAAATTTGTAATAATTACATAAAAAAAAATAAAAAAACGATTATTGAAAACTGTGATAAAGAAATAGTAGAATATAAAGAATGTATTATTCATGAACTTTCATCAAATGAAAATAAACGTTTAAAACAATGTGGTATTTTCCTTTCATATAAATGTCAAGATTTTTATCGTGAAAAATATAATTATGTTCCTAATTGTTTAGCTATTGAAGATTATTCATTAATAGAAAAACCTCTAAAAATACATATGGATATAGAATTATTTAATCAAATGTACTATGATGACTGTGACTTTTATAGAGATTATATATATACATCTACAGATACAATTTCAGATATAGAAATAGAAACAGATACAGCTACAGATACAATTACAGATGAAACTACATCTATAATTGAAACTATTGATCTACAAAATGATGCTACAGAAACTAATACATATGGATATACAGCTACAACTACAAGTATGACTACAACTACATCTATAAATAGAAATACAAATAAATGTCACAATAAATTTACTGTAATTAAAAAGTCTAAAATAATGAAGATAACTTCAAAAAAAAATTTAAAAACAAGAAAAATTAATTAATTAATATATAAAAATCAAAGAAGTACTAAAAAAAAAAATTTTATTTAATAACTAATATAAAAAATATAGTATATACTAAAGTATACATATTAAAATAAAAGTTATTCAATATAGTTATTAATTTATTAATTTATTAATGATAATAATTAAAAAAAATTTTTATTTTAATTATTTATTATTATCATATATCATTAATAAATTATTTTTTTAATGTATTTTAATTTAATAAAAATAACGTATTTATTAAAATATAATATATTAATTTTTCTATTAAATTTAAGGGAATATTTTTAATTAGGTTTTTTTTTTTTTTTTATTAAAAAAAAAAAAAAAAAAAAAAAAAAAAAAAGAAAAATAACAAAAAAAAAAAAAATTACATTTAAAAAAATTAATAAAAAAAAATTGTCAAATAAAAATTAAGGAAATATATTAAAAAATTTTTTTGTCAATTCATGAATGACTACTGTTAAATTAAAATTTTTTAAATTTTATTAAAATTTGTCAAATGAATAATGTATTAAATAATGTATTAAATAATGTACAATATATAAATAATGTATTGTAATAGTATAAAAGAAGAATATGCAAAATATTCTTCAAAACATCTTTCTTAACATTATAAATGAATAATATTAATATATTATAAGATATATTTCTGACAGATTAAGAGTCTCATTGACTCTAAAATAAAAGCTAAGTATAAATGAATATTATAATAAAATACCACACCGTTTATCCATTATTAATTTTAATTACATTTTATATATATTGATATATTAATTTAAAAATTTCCGAAATTTTTTTTTATATACAAAACATTTAAAATAAATTTAAATAAATATGGTGCAAAATATTTTATTTTCAATAAAAGTGTTCATAAACATATCAATTAATATATCCGAAAAAAAAAAAAAATAATATTATCTTAATTAACATAAAAGCTACGTATAATTATAAATAATATAAACAATATAAATAAAATTAATATAATAAATATAAATATATAATTACTAATATATATTTTTTTTTTCATTATCAAATATTAAATACTATATATAATATGAAAATCAAATAACTAAAAAAAAAAAAAAAATATTAATGGCTAAAATGAAAATCAAATAACTAAAAAAAAAATATTAATGGCTAAAATACAGTACTTACAAAATACATACACATATATATAAATAAAAATAACATAAATATATAACGAGATGGGAAATAATTTCAAATACACATATATATAAATAAAAATAATATAAATATATAACGAGATGGGAAATAATTTCAAATATATCAATGCATAAAAATAAAAAAAAAAAAATGAAATGAGCTGAAATAAATAAAAAGGGTCAGCCATATAAAAAAAAAAAAATATATATATATATAAAAATAAAAAAATGAGCTGAAATAAATAAAAAGGGTCAGCCATAAAAATAAAAAGAGCTGAAATAAATAACAAGGGTCAGCTATATAAATAAACAGAGCTGAAATAAATAATATAAGTTAAAAATTTAAATAAAATTTCAGCTATATTAAACAATTTTAATTGAAAATTAATAAAAATTAAAATAAATATTCATGAAATACACCAATTAAGTTATAATAATGAATATTTATACAATTAATAATACGATTATATATATGAATTTTAACATAAGAATTAATTATAAAAATATAAACATAAATTTAAAATTATTTCTCATACTCAATAATCAATAAATTTATTAATACAACATAAATTTATCCCAAATTAAACATTAATTACAATTAAATTTAAACATTAAGTCCATCAACACCATAAATTAACATACTTTATTTCTATTTTTAAACATATATGAAAATTAATAAATGTCCAATCAGAAATTTTAATTATAATAATTATACTCAAATTACAATTAATTATCCTAATTAAATTAATTTATATCACAATTAACTTTTTAAAATTATCATAAAAGAAATTAAATTACATTATAATTAAATTTAAAATTATTAAAACACAAATAAATTACATTATTACTGTAATTAAATTATATGTATTATTATGATAATATTATTTTCAAAATATAAATCCATCGTATAAATTGATTTTTTTTTCTCTACTTATATTTCAATAACTCATCTCATATTATATAGTTTAATAAATAAATTTCATACTGATAAAGATCGTACAATATGTCTGTTAGAACAAACAATAGAAGAACCAGAGACGGTGAAACCTATGAACCAGAAAACAGACACAATATATCTTTCAATTACACTGATTCTTTCACCCACACTGTCACTTTAAACACTGAAAATTATAATAGCTGGAAAACCAACATGCTCTATCTTTTGGATATTAACAATCTCGTAGACTATGTGATTACTGAAAAGGTAAAGAAAATTAAAAGAAATAAAATCAATAATCCTGAAGACTACATTATTGATAAATTAGATCCTTCGGTTGCCTACCATAAGTCCACTAAACTACCTGATATTAAAAATGACAATACTACAAAATGGATAATTTTAAACTCTTTGAATGAAGAAACCAGGAAGATTATTGAAAATAGAGGGAAGACCGCCTACGAAGTCTGGAAGATACTCGAAAACTCATTCACCAAAGGAAAGGAACAATTGAAAACAGAATTAAAAGAAAAACTAGAAAAACTAAAATTTGATACCTCAGTTGATATAAATATTTTCATTTCCTACATAGAAAATATCTTTGATGAGTTAGAACTTTTGGATCATAACATTCCGGACGAAGCCAAGGTTGGATTTCTAAACAGGTCACTACCTGAAAATCTACGTTGGATCAATGTCTTTCAATTCCGAGATAACTGGAAAAATTGTATCACATATATCACCAAAGTAATCCCTGACATTATCTATTCCTACAGAAAAGAAAACCGACTACTGAAGATAAATTCAGATAACAAAGAAGTACTAGCAGCCACAATTAGGAATCACAAGAAAAGAAATGGAAAATGCTATATCTGTAAAAAATTTGGTCATTTCGCCTATGTGTAATGATATGGATCCATTATGGCTACTAATTAGGCTCAGTTCTACCTGCTTCTATTATTATGTTGGTTGTCTCTGGTTCGAACCTTACTCTTTACCTTTCGGAATAATATTATTTATTTAATTAATAATAAATATATTCACTCAATTATTAGATAATAATTTACTTAAATTAATAATATGTATTCATTGAAATAAATTTATTTAAATATTAATTTATTATTCACTTAATTAATATAATAATTTATCTAGTTCTTAATATTATATTTATTTAATTAAAATAATAATTAAATAATTATATAATTCTTATTTTAAATAATTTGCCCAATCATGTAATAATTTAGAATAGATTTTTGAATATATAAATTCATGTATTTTATTTTATTTGACTCTTTGAGTCGATATTAACAATCAATTAATAATAAATAAAATATAAATATCAACCATAAATAAATGAACAAATATATATTATATAAATGAATCTACTAATTAATTAAGTGAATAATCAATAGTGTTATAAATAATTTAATATATTATATTATTATTTATTATTAATTTCCTACAATAACCTAGTGGTCACTCCAAATCTTTACAATATCGACTCCACGTTGAAACAACACCCACTACCTTGTTGTAGGACCAATCCTTCCAAGGTTTTCACCGTTCAACGTTTCAATAAACGCCATAAATCGAAAATCTATTTTCAATAATATTAAAATAAGAACAACAATGCATCCATCAATCTTTTTCGGAAATTTTTTAATTTTACCAATCGGTTTAAAAAATGATGCGTTTTTCACTAAATATAAATTATCTCCATCAGGAGTACACTTTGAACTAGTTTGGAACATTCTAGAACAGTTTTACCTATTTTTCTTCTCAAAAAATCTTTATTTCAATTTTGATGCCGTTAGCCGCATTTTTTGGTAATTTTCTGTTCATACTCAATTCTACTAGAAAACCAGATACCAATTTATCTTTATTTTATCTGTGCCTGCCATATAATACCTCTTAAACTCTACTTCGATATAAAATTTTAACTACTATTTTAGGATACGTTACCGCTAAATAATCAAATACTATAACTCTAATATTTTAATATATCTTTTTGTAGATACTATCTTATACAAATTTTTTTTTTTAGGCTTTTAATGATTACTCTCGATTATAACTCTCTTTAGATTATCTACAAACTCTTATTTACTATTCTTTTATATTAGCGATCGTCTGGTATCCGATCTTTAGAGGAGGACCATGTAATGATATGGATCCATTATGGCTACTAATTAGGCTCAGTTCTACCTGCTTCTATTATTATGTTGGTTGTCTCTGGTTCGAACCTTACTCTTTACCTTTCGGAATAATATTATTTATTTAATTAATAATAAATATATTCACTCAATTATTAGATAATAATTTACTTAAATTAATAATATGTATTCATTGAAATAAATTTATTTAAATATTAATTTATTATTCACTTAATTAATATAATAATTTATCTAGTTCTTAATATTATATTTATTTAATTAAAATAATAATTAAATAATTATATAATTCTTATTTTAAATAATTTGCCCAATCATGTAATAATTTAGAATAGATTTTTGAATATATAAATTCATGTATTTTATTTTATTTGACTCTTTGAGTCGATATTAACAATCAATTAATAATAAATAAAATATAAATATCAACCATAAATAAATGAACAAATATATATTATATAAATGAATCTACTAATTAATTAAGTGAATAATCAATAGTGTTAAAA
>MCFG01000488.1:0-44461 GCA_002104895.1 Anaeromyces robustus | reverse complement strand
TAATTTTCGAAAGAATCTTAATACCATTATTGATAAGTGAGATACCACGATAGTTATCACAATTAGAAAGATCGCCTTTTTTTGGAATAGAAACAATGGATGCATTATTCCAAAAAATAGGAAAATCACCATTCCAAATACGATTAATTAAGAAACAGAAACAACTAAGACCAGCCGGAACATAGGAATCATTATTTACAGAGTCATTCGAAGAGGAATCAGGAATTAAAGCTTTATAAAATTCAATAGGGATACCATCGGGACCTGAGGCTTTAAAGTTAGGGATAGAAAAGATGGCCTTTTTGATTTCTTCAATGCTGATATCTTGGTTAATATCCCATACTATGTTATTTCCACTCTTTATACGATTAATAGCGGGAGAATTCTTCCAGAATTTTTTATTCATGCTATGTCCAGTAGAGTCATAACTAAGTTTCTTATAATAATTACACCAAACATCTAATTGATCTTTAGTACTATACACTAAGTTATCTTGGTGGTCTCTGATAGGATGAGGTATAAATAACTCCTGATTGTTATTTTTAATATTCTTCTTAATCCATGACCATGATTTTCTGCTGTCATTTTTTAAGGTAGCCTCGCAGCCTACTTTAATCCAAAATAAATAGTTTTGTCTTCTAAATTCATTACATTTTTTATGAATAGATTGGCATAATTTATTATAAGATGCAACAAGGATAATAAATTGATTAGGTTCATAATCCAAATGGCTCTTTTTAATTTGTCGATACTTCAAGCTTTTGATTCTTTGAAGACAGTAAATATTACGTGACATATGGAACATTGATTTCCTAATTTCAGTAGAAGATGTAATTTCAAGGTCCTCTGCAATTGAATTAGAAGTATTAATAAACTTATCAACTAGATCATCAATAGAAAGAGAAGGATTATTAAAGATCTCATTATTTAAAATAGCAAACTTGTTATTGTCAACAATATCGTTTTTCATTTCCTTACAGCGAATTCTATCATCAAATTTGAAGTCAGATGATAAAACCTTGATCCTAAAATACCAACCTCTAGAACACATAGATCGTTTAACTGAAAGAATGTACTTGTTGAACTCCTTAAATTTCGATTCCAGAAAATCCATCATATATGCATTGGTCCATGAGTGAAGGCCATTGATGAAGATAATGCTAGTGTTGTTAATATCAATTCCATAACAACGGAAACCACGAACAAACACATTACTATTTTCGTTACTATTATAAAAATTCCGTACCATTGTGATTATATATATTTAATATTGAAAAAAATAAAAAAGAAAAATGAAAGTGCAAAACTAAAATATATATATATATATATTTTTTTTTTTTTTTTTTTTTTTTTTTTTTTTTTTTTAAACTAAAAAGATCGAGTTAAAAAAAATGTAGACTAGTAATAACTGAATGTAAATTTTTCACTGTTGTTTAAATTTTACAATTGTTTATCTTCTTTACACTATTATAAAAACACTTTTAGAATATTGATAGTTGTTATAAAATCTCTTTTTGCGAATGTAAATATATTTGAAATCTTGTAAATTCTTAAATTCATGAAATTAAAAAAAAGTTAAAGGTGAAGAACTCAAAAATAACTATTCTAAACTCTAATAAAGTATAAGCACATGCATTTGAGTGAATCAAGCTCATACAATAATTAACGCAATTACAATGGATTCATACAGTGATAATATACAGAAATACATGAAAGGTAAATTTAAAAGAAAATACAAATATCTCATTTCCTGCATATCCAGCTTATACATATTATTAGAAAAAAGAACAATTATTTAGGAGACTTCATAAAATGCCCTTAACGTCGCCATGTATCGACAGGCATTTACCCTCTTCTGAGCATTCCAAATGAATGGAAGTACAGGTCCTCAGAAGAGGGCTTGGAAAGGGTTTGGTTTTGAATTTATTGATCAATATAATATTGTCTTTTACAGACAAACAGGCATATTATTGATATCATTCAATTGAGCCGCAGATCGTAATAAGAATGAAGATTTTGTATATGTATCAGATGTACCAGACTCAGTCTGACACTTAAACAAACATTTCCATTCCTTTTTATATGAAAATTATTTATTTATAAATTTTATATATATATACAAAATTTATAAATAAATAATAATTTTAATAATAAAAACTTCAATTTTCATATTAAATATTATATATTTATATATATGTGAATCCTTTTCAAGTCAAAACATAACAAAACAAAAAAAAAAAAAAAAAAAAGAAAGAAAAAAAAAAAGAAAAAAAAAAATTTAAAAAATATTATTTTTATATATATTAAGAAGCTTCAGTAATCTAATTTGGCTATTCGAACTGAATTTTAAATGTATGACTTAAAAAAAGAAAAAGTTATTTAAATATAAATAACAGAATGACATATTATTCTATATGCTAATAATTAAATAGGAATAAAAAAAAAAAAAACTACGTAAAATGAATATAAATAAAAAATAATAATATCTAAAAAAAATATTACTCTTCCTTTGTAAATTATTAAATAATTATTAAATAATTATAAAAACTATGCAAATTTCAAATATTAAATTTTTTTTTAATATTTCAAAATATAATAAAACATTATTACTTAACAATATTATCTTTTTATCATCAATCTCTTTTGTTATTTTCGATTATTTCAAATAAATAAAAAAAAATTTTTTTTTTATAATATTTATAATAATTGTTTTCAAAACCTCCAATATAATTAAAAAATATAATATTTCATAAAATCATATATTAAATTTGGTTATTCTTATAAATTTGACTTCACATTATTTTATAAATATAGTATAAAAACCTTTTTCAATTTATTGAAAATTCCTGTATTGTCACTTTTTTTTCATTCCATATAATCTTATCTTCATTTCTATTATTAATTCACATTCAATATACTTGTTTTTGCTTATTTTCCATTATTACTTTTTTTTAACTATAAAATATAATTCATATGGCCTTCTACTTTATTGCACTTTAAATAAATATTTAATTCCTTTTACATTAAAAATATGACACATAACTTGATTTATTTGAAAATAAAAATATTAATCCATTAATTTTTTTTTATAATTATTTTTATTTTTTTTATTTATATAAAAAAAATATTGACTACTAAATCCACGTCAGTATTTTTACATATTAAATTGTTTAAACGAAACCGATCTAAATTATTAAAATTATATAAAAAATAAAATAATTTTAATTATATATGTAGATTTTTGTTTATATTATTTATTAATTATAATTATTTGTTATAAATAAATATTTATATAATTATTATTTTTACCTTGCTAGCAACTTCTAAAGCATCAACATCAGCAGTAAGACGAATGAAAGCCTTCTTGGCACCTCTTGGGGTAATTAAAGTGTTGACCTTTTCAGCATCAACTTGGTACATTCTCTTAACGGCATCCTTGATTTGCTTCTTGTTAGCCTTAACGTCGCAAATGAAAACAAGAGTGTTGTCATCTTCAATCTTCTTCATGGCAGATTCGGTCTTAAGTGGATATCTAAGAATGCTGTATTGGTCAACAGAGTTAACCTTTGGGACGGAGATTCTTGGGTACTTTGGCTTACGAGCAAGACGAAGAGTCTTTGGTCTTCTGAAGCTAGTAGAAGTGATCATCTTCTTGGTAGCCTTAGCATTAACTCCCTTAAGAGCAGCCTTCTTGGCGGCAGCAGCCTTGGTAGTGTCTAATAATTTATATTATTTATAATTAATTTCATTCATTCCAACATATAATTAACTTATATATTTATTTATATAATAAATAAAATTTTTTATCAAGACTGAATATATATATTATATAATATTGGACAAATATATATTTAATCTAATACAAGGTCTATTTATCAATGAGTTCACTTATATAATTTATTCAATGATTAAACGATTATACAATATTATCGACATAAAACCCAACAAAACAACTCAAATGGAAAACAATATTATATAAAATAGTAATTATAAAATAAAAAAAAACAATTCCATAACACATTTTAATTCATATATTCATTCATCAATTCTTTCATTTTAAAATCATATATACCTTTAACCATGATGACGTGGTTCTCAATAAATATTTAAAATATTAAGAAATGAGAAAAGAGTGATTAAAAAAATAAAATTAATCCTATTTTGTTATTTCATAATTAAATTTTGGTATTATTTTAACCAATAATAATTAAAAATTTCTTAAATTATCCAATAAAATATTAATAATTTAAGCCACAAAAACATATAATATCCCAAATTATATACATTACATTAATAAATACATACATTATTTCTTAACGTATTTTAAATTATATATATTTAATATAATAATAATTTTATTTTATTAATTATTTTACAACCATAAAAAACTTCACATTTTATTAAATATTTTTTAATAAAATTTTTTCAATAATAGAAAAAATATTAATATTTAAAATTTTAAAATCTAAAAAAAAAAAAAGATATATATATAATTATCTATATTACTTTTTAATTAAAATTACTTAATATAAATAACTTTATATTTAGAGAATATATATATTATTAGCATTTGTTTAATAATTATTCCTCATTCCCAGATATTACATAATGTTTTTTTTTTTTTTTTTTCAGAATTTATTCATCATCTTCATCATCAATATCGTCTAAACCTTCTAAATCTTCATCAGCAAATAACTCTTCATTGACCATAACTTCTTCGACCTTTTCTATTGATTCTTTCATATCACTGACATCTAATTTTTCTTTTCCCTTATCTTTAGATTCTTCAGAAGATTTTTCTTCAGATTTATCTTCATCTGTATCTTCTCTAACATATTCTTCCATAGCATCAGCATCATCATCATATGGATTAGCCAATTCTGGGTTAAAGTCGAATAATTCACGACCAGAGAATCCAATTCCACTCTTCATACCAGCCTTGTATTGTTTATAAGCATCAGCCTTAGCCTTAGCCTTTTCTTGTTCTTCTTTTTCTTTTTGAAGCTTACGTTCAGCCTTCCATTTATTGAATGATTCGTATGTAATTGGAGTAAGATTTGGACCAAGTTTATGACGCTATTATTTCATTTATTTAATATATAATTATATAATAAGTTAATATAACGATTATTCAAAAAAAAAAAAAAATTTTTTTAAAAAATCTGATTGAGATAAAAAAAGATATTAAAAAAAAAATAAACCATAAATAATCATAATAATAAAATAATAATAAAATTACCTCAGTTTCCAAGAATTCTTCAAGAGTAATTTGATTCTCTTTTTCGGCTTCTTCACGAGCTCTTCTTTCTTCTTCGGTTTCCTTCTTCTTTAATACATAACCTGGTGGTAAACAATGTCTATATTTACATTTACTTCCACCATTTGGACATTCCCAGAACTATTTAACAAAATAAAAAACATTTAAAATAAATTTTAAAATTTGATTGAAAAAAAAAATTGAAAATATTAATATACTTACGAAACCATATTTCTTTGTTTCGATAGCTTCTAAGAAATATTTACAAACAATTTCAGTTGGTTTTTGACTGTTATCTTTACCAAACTTTTTATCAATAACAGATTCCAATTTGTTTTGATCCCAATTTTCCATAGTTTCATCTTAAATTATTTTTTAAATAATTAAAATATTAAAAATATATAAATTATATATTAAAAAATAAAAATTTTATAAATATAAAAATATATATATTATTTTATTATAATAATACCTTCACCACCATTCTTCTTCTTATTTTTGCCACCACTACGATAATCGGTATATAAATCAATTTTTTCAGTTTTACGTTCAATATTCAAATCGTGAGAAAATTTACAACGATTTCCTTTTTGGCAAGTTCCAGCCTTAAAATAAGCACATAAAATTGTTTTTGGATCAACACCTTTATTTCATTACATTATGTACGTTAAATATTATTAACATTATTATTATTATATTATTAAAGTTTTATAATCAAAATATAAAAAAATATTATACCAAATGGAACTTTTTGTTGAAGTTGAACTGGTTTGAAAATTTCTTTTAATTCGGTTTTTCTTTTTTCTTCTTCTTTCTTTTTCATTTCCATTTTTCTTTTTCTTTCTTCTTGTTCTTTCTATTAAATGATTACATATTAATATTAAATTAATTCTATATTCTATAATTGATATTTTTTTATTATATTAAAGTAAATTATATTACCATAGCTTTTCTGTTTCCAGCTTGATTTACTTGTTGTTGAACTTGTTGAACATACTAAATATATATAAATTAATTTTTTTTAATATTTTAATTCTTAATTATTTTATTTTAATTTTTGTATAAATAAATATAATTGTAAGAAAAATAAAAAATAAAAACAAAATTTTATTCATTATTTCATATTTCCGAAATTCTTATAATGTAATACTTTAAAATAAAATTAACAATGTAAAATGTTTATATATGCTTTAAAAAAATTGATTTAATTATTGTTACACAATTATAATATTGATGATTGATTATTAAAGATAATAGAAGTAAACGTTAACTATTTTTAATTTATATTTTCAATTTCTTCTTCTCTTTTCATTTATTTCTTTCCATTAATTTTTTTTCGTACTCTAATTAATCTTTATTATTTTTTTCAAGTTTTTATTTTTTTTCTTTTCAATCTCGTTGATAATTTTAATAAAGACATTAAAAAAAAAAAAAAACAAAAAACAAAGGAAAAAAAAAAAAGAAATGTTGAAATTAAAATCTAAAAATTATTTTGATTTCAAATTACTTTTGCAACTTTGCTTGACTTCTTCTTATTCTTTAAACCGAAAGTCTTGTCTTCAATAATCTTATTTTTAAGCTTTTGTTCAGCTTTTGAAGACATTTGTGGTTGTTTTTTCTTGGCCATTTTGATTTATTATTGATGACAATTATCAAATGATTATTTATTTCTTTATATTGTTTAATAAAAATAACAAAATAATAAATACGTTTCAATAAAAATAATGTATATTCATTATAGCCATTTACAATGATTGGCTGGATCAAACAAATTTAAATATTGTAGAACTGTAATGTAATTAAAAAATTATTATTAACCATTATTTCATAAATATAATAATTTAATTTAATGCAAAGTACATATAATGTACATTATAATACAACACATAAAAATTTTCATTATTCCATTTATCCACATAATACCACAAAATACACCATAAAAAATATAATTAATAACAATTATAATATTTTACATTAACAATTTCTTATTACATAATTTTATTTTTATAAGTTTATTTGTATTATTTTCCTTTTTATTTTATTTTTATTATTTTTATTTTTGTTTTTATTTTTATTTTTATTTTTATTTTTATTTTTATTTTTTATTCTTATTCTTATTTTATTTTTATTTTATTCTTATTTTATTTTTATTTTTTTTTTATTTTTATTTTTATTTTATTGTTAGTTTAACTTATTTAATAATTGCTTTTCTCTGATTTTGATTTTATATGAAAAATTGCAATAAAATAAAATGCATATAAATCAATTAGATTAAACGCATTATATTTATTATATTTTATATATAATTAAAAATAAAAAATAAAAAAAAGGAAAGAAAAAGAAAAGAAGAAAAAAAACTATTGAGCTGGAGCAGCAGCCTTCTTCTACATTATTAAATAAAGTTAAAATAAATAATATAATTATAATATTAATATTACTATAAAATAATATTCATTATTATTTAATTATTTTTTTTACCTTCTTATTCTTCTTTTTGTTACTCTTTTTGACTGGACTCTTTAATAAAGTATTAATTTCTTCATCTTGAATTTGATGATCTGCTTTAATAAGAGAAGCATCATAATAATCCTTAGTTATTCTAGTTGGACCAGATGGCATCATTAAAGCAGTAAACATAAAGTGAGCAACAATTTCATTTTCTTTAGTTTCTAACATTGGATAACCATTAACAAGACGATGAGCTTGGCATTCAGCAATACCTAATTTAGCTTTATTAGCATCACTCAAAGATCTATATTTATTTATATATTTATATATTATTATATTATATATTTATATATAAATATGATTAATAATATAATAAATATTAAAAGAAATAATATTAATATATTATATATAATATATTAAAAAAAGTTTTAATTTATGGTTTGAAACAAACCTAAGTGAGAAACCCATGTTTCCAAACTTGGTACAAATTTCACCATAAAGGTTTCTTGAAGATTTCATCTTTAATTGATAATTTGCATCAACATTCTTCTTGTAAATAGTAGTTCTACCAGAGTGTGGTTTTAATTTACCATCACTAGTTGTAACTAAAACATCAATTACATAAGCATCACCTTCTTCAAGAGTAGCTTCTGGAACTTGACGACGTTGTTCATCAGTTGGATTTAACATAATAGTTTTTTCACCTTCCATATTATCTTGATGAATAGCATGAGAAATCATACCTTCAATTGGAATACATTCATATTCCTTAGTTAATTTTTGAATAAGGTCTGTAATTTCATAGCTACGCTTTCCATTTTTTAAGTTACGAAGAATAGCTTCACATGAATTGTGAGCAGCTTCAATAACATCACCTTCACGTCCAGAAGCTGGGTTTTCCTTTTTATTTGAAAAAATATTATTAATTTCATATTTTTTTTATTCAACTTTTTATAATAAATTCTATTCATATATCAATTTTTTAATACTAATCATATATTTAATTTTTATGATATCTTCTATTCATATATTCAATTTTTTATTATAAATTCTATATTCATTTTATATATTCAACTTTTATTATTTATTTATTTATCTATATATTTATTTATTATTAATTTAAAAAAAAAAAAAAGCGGAGAATAAAATATTATAATTATTTTACCTTAGTAGCTCCAACTTTAAGAGTGTGAGCAGAATGAGTAATGTATCCATCAACATGACTACCTAATTCAATTCTAACAATACTTCCATTCTTTAAAGTAATTTCACTATCTGGTTCATCATCAAGTGGTGAAACGTGACAAATAATACCATCTGGTGATACACATGTTGGAAAAGCAATACCTATTTTCATTAGTTATATATATTATTAAATTTATATTATTAAAAAAATGTTTTAGTATCAAAATATTTTCCTTTATATTTTTTTTTATATCATATTAATTTATTTTTTTTTTTCATTACTATAATTAATTTATTATTATTATTATTATTATTTTAAATATACTTATTAACTTTGAAAATAAATAAATTATTATCATTATTATATACATATATATATATATTTTTAATTATATATATTTTAATAATCATTATTAAAACAATTTATTTATTAAATATGTATATACCTTTTTTAATATTTCCTTTGTTGTATACTTTTTTAGCTTCTTCCTCAATAATTTTATCACCTAATTTACAAAGATCAATAGCTTTAGCACCTTCAACACAAGCTGCAATAACAGCTTCCATTGCACCTATTAATTTATAATTTATTTAATTACGTTTTTTTTAATGTTTTATTATTTAATTATTTAATTTTTTTTAAATAATAAATATTAATATCAAATATATATATAATAATAATAAATTTAAGTTAATGAATTTTGAATTCTATTTACGATTAGTAATATCAGCTGAAGTTTGATACTTTGTAAAAATAGCTTGATTAGTAATAAAAGATTGGTCGTCAGTAGCAGTAGCCATTTTAGTTATTTAAAAAGAAATAAATATTAATTACTTTTTTTAATTCTTTTTTTTTTTTTTTAATTATATATATAATGTTACAAATATTATATATACAATTTTTTGACTTTAAAAAAGAAATTTTTTCATATGAACTAAATATATAAAATCTTATTAATTATTTTTAATTAATTGATTGGATAATATTAATCAATATTAAATAAATTTCAATTATTATATAATTATTAAATATAGATATTCAAATAATAACAATTAAAGGTAAAGATAGCAAGGAATTTCTTTCTTTATTATCTTTTTAAATATATAAAGAAATATATAAAAAAGTAAGGAAATAATGTATGAATTATGTATATATTCTTTTTTATTGATAATAAAATCATAAAAAATGACATAAACTATTGTTATTATTCATATAAAAGTTTAAAAAAATTAAAATTTTTATTATAATGAATAAATGAAAGAACCATTTTTATTTAAAATATTAATAATTTTTTTAAATTATTTTATGTATAATACAATAATATAGAATAATTAGATATAAAACAGAAAATGGAAAAATCGTTGAAAAGAAAAAGAGATATAAATGATGAATTAAGACCTGGAGGACTTTATCTTGATACTGTAATTTTTATTTTAATCAAATTTTTATTTTATAAATAATCATTTTATAATATTTCTCATTAAAATAAACTATCATATTCAACTTATAATATAATATATATATATATAAATAATTAAAAGATACGAAGAACATATTTAGATTTTGATTTTGAAAAAGTTTGCTCAGTTTCTTTATCAAATTTAAATGTATATGCTTGTTTAGTATGCGGAAAATATTATCAAGGTAATATATTCACAGTTATTTCAATATTATTTTTAATGAATTATTAATATTCTTTATTATATATAATAAATCAAAAAAAGGTAGAGGAACTACTTCACATGCATATATTCACAGTTTACACGATGACCATCATGTCTTCATAAATTTGCATACTTTAAAGGTAAAAAAGAAATAATAAAAATAAAAAAAATAAAAAATAAAAAATATATTTTATATAAAATTTTTTCATAAAAAATATTTGATATAAATTATATAACTAAAATATAATTTTAAAAATTATAAAGGTATATATTTTACCTGATGGTTATGAAGTGAATGATTCTTCCTTAGATGATATTAAGGTATGATATAATTTTATTAATAAATTAATAAATTATAAATATATAAAATTTATAACTAATGAAAATTCTTATATTAAGTATGTTATTAAACCAACATTTACACCAGAACAAATTAGTCAACTAGATAAAAATAGTAACTATTGTTACGATCTTAATAATAAAAAATATCTTCCAGGTAAAACCTAAATACAAATAATTATTAATGTTCTTATTATTAAAACTAAACTTTTATATTTATTATCATCTTTAGGATTTATTGGTCTAAACAACATTAAAAAAAATGATTATATTAACGTTATTATTCAAGCACTTATTCATATAACACCATTAAGAGATTTCTTTTTAAGGAATGATAAAGATTCAAAAAGTGAATTAGTAAATAGGTTTGGAATGTTAATAAGAAAAATGTGGAATCCTAAGGCATTTAAAGCACAAGTCAGTCCTCATGAATTATTACAGGTATATAAATTAATTAGAATTTCGACATTAAAATGATATTATACTGGTTATTTATTATATTAATATATAATAAATAAATAAATAAAGGAAATTAGTAATGCAAGTAAGAAAAAATTTTTATTAACAGAACAAAATGATCCCGTAGAATTTCTAATTTGGTTTTTAAATTCATTACATTTTGCCCTTGGTGGTACAAGAAAAAAGAAAAGTACGTAATTATGTTATTCCAAATAATTAATATTTTTTATAGTTCTAAATAAACATTTTAAAATTTTATGAAAATAATATAACTATATAATTAAATAAAAATATTAATTAAAAATTAATAGGTATTATTCAAGAAACTTTTCAAGGGAAATTACAAATTGAATCACAAATTATTATAAGTGAACCAGAAGAAGGAAAAGAAAAATTTCAAAAAGAAGAATTTCAAACTGATAGAGGTAAATATATATATATATATTATATTTTTATTATCATTGTTGTTTAATTGTTGCTTTTTCTCTTTTTAATTTTTTATTTATATTGTTTTTAGAAATAACAAAAGTAGTTTCGCCATTTATGGTGTTAGTACTCGATTTACCACCTCCACCATTGTTTCAAGATGAAATGGAACAAAATATTATTCCTCAAGTAAAAATTAATATTTATAAATATTTAATTACTATTAAAATTGAAATATTTTACTTATTAATTTACGATTATAAAAATAATAATTATATAAATATAATTAAATGTAGGTATCACTTTCAACCCTTCTTAGTAGATATGATGGAAAATCAATTCAAGTATGTAATTAAAAAAAAAATAATAATAATAATAATTCGAACGATATTAAAAATTTCATAAATTATATTATTATATATATTTTCTATAAACTAATGTTGTTAGCTAATAATAAATATCAATTATTTATATTATATTATATTTATATAGGAAGTTGGAAATACACTTAAAAGATATAAATTATTAAAATTACCAAACTATCTAATTTTTAATGCAAAAAGATTTAATAAAAATAATTGGTCACAAGAAAAAAATCCAACAATTGTAAATTTTCCCATTAAGAATGTTGACATGAAAGAATGTAAGTTTTATTAATAATGAAAGATAATAATATATATTATATTATTAATTATAAATATCAACAAGACTATTTTTCCATACTCTTTCGGTATTAATATATTTCTTTTAATCACTTTTAATTTTTATTTTATATAAATATATATTATATAGATTTAGATACAGATCCAAACGATAAAGAAGAATATAAATATGATTTAGTTGCTAATATATGTCATGAAGGAAAAAATAGTCCTAAAAATGGTTCATATAAAATTCAAGTATATTGTAAAGGTAAAGATCAATGGTTCCAAATACAAGATTTATTCGTAGAAGAAATTATGCCACAAATGATATTTTTATCCGAAACATATATACAGGTATGATATTTAACTATATATAATTACTACTATTTTTATATATAACATCAATAAAAAATTTATATTAAAAAAATATTTTTATTACATTTTATATAATTATTCTATATTTTTTTCCTTTTTAGATATGGGAACGTAAGCTTCCAAACAAAGATTAAATAATATCTCTTAATAACAATTTAAAAACTCATTTCATTTCATTAAAAATTTAAACTAAATAAGCTTTTATAAAATATGTATATAATCAAATAATAATAATAATAATAATAATAATAATAATAATAATAATAATAATAGAACATTTTTTATTAGTATATATAAATTTTGTTAACGTTTATTTAGTAAAATATTAAAAATTTAACAATTGAATAGTATTTTCAAACCTCCTATATAGGTTTGCTAATACATATTTATTATTATTATGATAAATATTAAATTAATTTACATAATATTTTATCAAATATATGCTTTTGTTTTTGCTTTTTTTTTTTTGTTTTTTTGTTTTTTTGTATTTTTTTTGTTTTTTTGTTTTGTTTTTGTTTTTTTTTTTTTTTTTTGTTTTGGTTTTTTCTTCTGTTTTTGTTTTTATTATTATTTTGTTCTATTTATATATATATATTTGGCTTGGTTTCTAATTTTACTTCGTTTTTGTACTTGGATTTATTCCTTATTATTATTTATAGTTGTTTTTTCTTGTAATTCAATATTTTTTTTTCTATTATTGTTACTATTATTTTATATTTTGTGATGCTTATATATATATATAATTCTGTATTAAATTGATTATTCATTACTCATTTTCATTTAGTTATAATTGATATAAATATTAAATTAAATTTATAAATTATTAAAGATTATTTTATAACTGAATTAAATATTTAAATAAAATTATTCTTCATCATCATCTGGTAGAGCTCTTGAAAGTAACTATATAATTTTTAAACAATTGAAATTATATAATAAAATAAAATTATTAAAATAATTAAAATAAAGGTCATTAATTAAAAAATAAAAATAAAAATAATTTTCACTAAAATAAACATAAAAATTAAACCTGTTGTTGTCTAAGTTGTTGTTGTTGTGCTCTTTGATTTTCTTGATGAATTGCGGCTTGTTCTCTTTCAATTTCTAAAACAACTGGTAATGCAAGAATACTAGCAGCAGTAACTAAAACCCAAGCACTATTACCAATAGTTTTTAATAAATCGAATGATTTTGAAAATAAGGATGAAGCTGTGGTTGAAATTCTAGCTCTTGTTTCTGGTGGAACAATGTCTCTTAAAGCAATGATTCTAGAAAGTAATTCTTCATCTTCTTCATCAATATCGGAATCTTCATCAGAGGAGGAAGTGTATTCATCTTCTTCATCAGAAATTATAACATTATCTTTACCTTCAACTTCTTCTAAATAAGCCATTACTTTATTTTATTGTAATTAATATATTTATATATATTTATTTAAAATTTATTAAATTAATGCATTTTTATCATAAATATATAAGAAAAAAACATTTATAAAATATATCTCTAAATAATCAAATCGGTCAAAATTAAATTTCTTTTTAATATATTTACCTATATATAATAATTATTTTTCCTTAATTGTAGTGTAAAAAAAAATTTTTTTGAAATCTTTTATTAACTTGGATAAAATATAATTTTTCAAAAAACAATAATATGATTGGTTAGAATAATAATTTAGTTTCTTTTTTTTAATTATGTAAATTTAAACTTTGTTTTCGTTAAAGGATTAAAAATTATTATATATATTTTTATTATTATTAAAAATTTTTATTAATAATAAAAATATAAAATTTTTAATTTTAAATGTATATAATAAATATTAATTGTAACAAAAGTTTATTAATAATTTTTTATTAAAAGCTTTAGCTTTATATATATCAAAATCAAAATCATATTAATATACCTTTCTAATTAAATTAGATAAATATTTTTAAAAAAAAGAAATATCATAATATTTAATAATTAAATATATCATAAATATCAAATAAAATATAAATATGTTACAAGATACCAATATAAATATGTTACAAGATACCCATTTAAATATTAATAGAAAAGATGTAAATTATATAAAAAAAATAATATTAAATAATTTAACAGGAAAATCCTATTCCAATAAATTAATTGGTTTAGAAGACCAATATAAGTATGAAAAAAAATACTATCTTTATATAATATCATCATTATATTGCTAATAAGATAATAATTGATGTCATAATAATTCATTTTTTATATATTTATATTAATTATATATATATGTTAAAATCTTATATAATTTTATTATAAAAATGTCATTTGATATGTTACCTTACAATAAAGTACTTTATATGATATATGTAAAAAAACCATACAAACAGGTGAAAGTAATTCAACTTTATTAATTGGAAATCGTGGATGTGGAAAAACAATGGTTCATATTTTATTATATAATAATTTTAATATATAATTATACATAATTATTATTCAAACCAATTTCTTACAAATATAATTAATTATAATAGATAATAAATAAATTATTAGATAATTTAAATAAAGAATTTAATGAAGAAAAACAAACTTTTTTAACTGTTCGTTTAAATGGTTTAGTTCAATCAGATGATCGTTTAGCTCTAAAAGAAATGATATATCAATTATCACAAGAAGAAGCAATGGAAAATTTAAATAGTGTAATACATTTAATATAATACATAATATAGAATATATGTTATTTATTATTTATATTAGTTAAATTAAAACACTTTCCTTTTTCTATTAATTTAAAAATATTTTTTTTAATAATTATTATTATTACTATTTTTTAATATCCTAAAGACTTCTTTTTCAGAAATATTGTCGTATTTATTAAATGTACTCTCCATTGGAACAAAAACATCAAAACCTGTAATTATAGTTTTAGACGAATTTGATTTATTCACTCAACATAATAAACAGACATTACTATATAATTTATTTGATATAGCTCAAAGTAATCAAAATCCAATTGTAGTTATCGGTCTAACATGTCAATTAGTAAATATATTTATAATAATAATTTTATAATTTATAATATATTTAATTATTATCTAATGAATTTCAAAAAAGTAAATTTATATAAATTAACTAATTCACAAACATTTTATATATATAATTTATAAATATTAAATAATTAAGAATGTAGTAGAATTATTAGAAAAAAGAGTCAAATCCAGATATTCACATAGACAAATTTTATGTTTTCCACCATTAGAAATTGAAAACTTCGAAAAAATTATCATAAATTCATTAAAAATACCAGAAAATATAACAAATATTAATGAAAATTATGTAAAAACTTTTAATAACGAAATAGATGTATGAAATTAAATTACTTTTGGTTTATCCTATTTTATTCTATAATTAATATTATATTACTTTATAGTATAATAAAACTTTTTTTTATTTTTTATTTTTTATTTGTTTTTAGAATATTTTTAAAGATGAATCTATGAGACTTATAATCAATAGATTATTTGATATAACTAATAACCCAAGAAACTTTTTAAAAATATGTGTAAATATATTAAATTTAAAATATAATAACATATATACATTTCATTATTATTTAATTAGCTTCAATTATCCTAACTATGACCATTAATACATTATATATAAATATATATAAATATATATGTGAATTTTTATATTTATTTATAGCTCGAACCAATATATAAATTATCAATTAATGAACCATACCCAAAAGTTAATGATTTCCTTGATGCTTATACAAGACAGTATGTTGATTCTAAGACAGAATTATTAAAAGGTAATTTAAACTTAATTATATATATATATATATAAATTAATAATTAAAATAAAATATAATTTTATTAATATGTATACATTTTTATTATTTGGAAAATAAATAGGAACATCAATTCTTGAATTATGTTTAATTATAGCAATGAAATGTCTATTAGAAAAACATATAGAATTGTTTAATTTTGAAATGATATATAATGAATATAAAAAATTTGTACAAAAAATTGAAGCAACTGGTAATGGTCGTGAAATATTTTTCAAAAAACAAGTAGCAATGAAAGCATTAGAACATTTAATAGCAATTGAATTAGTATTACCTACTGAAGCATCTGGTAAATGTCCTAAAGAATATAGAATGATGAAAGTTCTTTTAGAACCAAATCAAATTACACAAGCAGTATTAAAACACAGTGAGTGTCCTACATCAATAAAACAATGGGGAACAAGATGGCTATAATATAATTAATATAATTAATCATATTTATTAATAATTAATTTAAACATAATAACATTAAAAAAATAAATTTATTAAATTGTAAATTTGTAATTAAAATATTATTTATTTAAGTTAAATAATAATAAAAAAAAATCAAAATTTATTAACAAATTTATTATTTTACTTTATTTTATTTATATATTATTATTTATTTATTATTATTATTTACTTATTTATTTATTATTTATTTATTTATTTATTTATTTATTATTTATTTATTTACTTATTTATTTATTTATTTATTTATTTATTTATTTATTTATTTATTTTATTTATTTATTTATTTATTTATTTACTTATTTATTTATTTATTTTATTTATTTATTTTATTTATTTTATTTATTTATTTATTTATTTATTTATTTATTTTATTTATTTATTTATTTATTTTATTTATTTATTTTATTTATTTATTTATTTTATTTATTTATTTATTTTATTTATTTATTCATTTATTCATTTATTATTTTTTTAGATAAAAAATTGATATTGAACAGATAATAATATATGACTGGGGTATTATAATATATAAAAAAATTATTTATTTTTTTATATAAAAAAATATAGTACAATTGAATTATGAAATTATTCTTGCTTTTTTTTTAAAAAAAGAAATATTTTAATTTATATGTTTCATAGCTTTAAAATGTTGTGAATTTTTAAATTCTGAGTATAAAGTAAACATTACATGTAATGATTCAATTGTTGTTCTTGAATTTTCTTTATTTAATTCATTAAGTTTTAAATTATCAGAATGTATTGGTATATCTAGTAAAACTAATAATAAACGAATATAATCTATCAAAGATAAATCAAGATCTGCTGATGGTAAGTCAATCTATTAATATAATTAATATATTAATCGTTAATATCTATATTGTAATTAAATTTTTATGTGTAAATTATTTTAATATATATATATAAATTCTATAAATGATAACATACATTATTTAATTCTTCTTCTATTTCTGTTGGCCATACTTGCATTAAATCCTATAATATATAAATTTATTAATAAAACATATCTTATTTTCTTCATTAATATATAAATAAAGTATATACTTCGATATCTGGCATCCTTCTAGAATATATAACATTTGGACGAGGTTTTGAATCATGAAGTTCATCTATATTTGTTACCCATGTATCTATTAATTTTGGATCCTCTTTGATATCTTCTGAAGGTATTGATCTTATTTTTAAATCTGCATCACTTGAGGATTTTGTTATAGCTCTTAAACGAAGATCCAATACTATTATATATATATATATTAATTATTATTATTATATACACTAATTATTGTTATAAAGAATGCCATAAAATAAAATAAAGTATAAATATATACTAACCAGTAGGATCAGATTGGTTCCCAGAAGGTTCATCAACACATGCTAAACCTAATGTATCAACCGCATTATCACAACGAGGAATCTTTTTTTTTAAACAATATAGTTATATATATTTTTATTTTTATAAAGATTTATTTTCAACTTATTATAAATTATATAGTAAATATAGTATAATAAATAAAAAAGATATATATATATATATATATATATATACCTTTTTTATAAAAATTAAATTATACCTTTATAAATGCATCTATATCCCCTACAGCAGGAATATAATCAGGTATAAATGGTTTTAATTCTGTATCTAATTTGGTATCTATTGGCTTATATTGATCTATATATGAAAATAATTCATTTAATTCTTCATTAATATTATCAATTAACCCATATGACCTATAATATGTATATATATATATATATATTAATTATATATATATATATTGATTTAATAATTATGCCTATTTTTATTTTGATTATATTATATATATATATATATATATATATAATATTAAAAATATTTATTAAAATATACTTTTCGATATCTTCACTATTATCCATATATTTCCCACCATAATTTAAATCACCTGTACTTTTTAATGTCTATAAATAAAAATATTATATATAATATTAATTCTATATATTTTATATAATAATATATTAATATTATTGTATAATTGAAAATATGGATAATATATATTATCCATATTTTCAGTCATTATAATTCAATATAGTATATATTATAATGATAATATATTTATATATCAATCAATATAAATAATAATCTTTTTTTCATACAATATGAGCATCTTCATCATCAGAATGATCATATTCTCCTTCGGAATCCGATATTGGGTGAGTTGGAGGAGAATCACCATGATAATTAATTAGTTTTGAACTTTCAGAATCAGATACTTCTATTTCTTCATCATAATAATTATTATCAACAGTTGTAGTATTGAAATTTAAAAATTTTGTTTTCTTTTCCTAAAAATATTATATTAATAATTAAATATTAATTCAATATTTATATTATATAACTTTATTCACTAACAATATATCAATTAAAGAAAAAAAGTAAAAAAAATTATTACTAATTCACTGTATGATTCTTCATTATCACTTGAGTCACTATCAAACATGTTATGTGTATTATAATATTATATGTTTTTTTAAAAAAATTACAAACAAAAAAAAATAATTCTTTATATTTTTGATAAATATATATATATATATATATTTGTAGTTTGTAATATATGATTTAAAAATATATTTAAAATGTTATTTATATAAAATAATTTCAAAAACCAATAACTAAAATATTTATAAAAATATTATTTAATAAATCTCTATATAACCAATTTTTAATAAATATTTTAATAATTAAAAAATTATTAAACAAGATTTATTTAATTAATGTAACATTTTAAAAAAAGTAAAAAGTAAATAAAACGTCAAAATATTTTCATTATTATTATTATTAATTCTTTTTTAACTCCGCATATAAAAAAAAATATTTGATGTATATAATAAAATTAAAATATATATACAATATTATAATTATAATAATAATAAATATTAAAAAATTCATAAAAAAAAAAAAATTTGATGTTACACATATCATTTTTTTTAAAAAAATCCAAGTTGATCTTTTAATATTTAAATTAAAATTTTAAAAAATAATATTTTTGTTTTTTGTTATGTTTTGAAATACTTTTAATTAAAGTTTCATTTTACTGCTCAAAACATTTTTGTTTTGATTTTTTTTTTTATTTATTTTAATTATATATTTATTTTTTTTTTTTTTTTTTTTTTTTTTTTTTGATTTTAAAATATTTATTTAGAACACCACATATTAAAAATAAAAAATAAATAAAAATTAAAATAAAAAAGATATATATATATAATACTCCATAATAAATAATAATAATAATAATATAATAATAAATAAATAAATATGGTAAATAAAATACTTAATTATTATAATTTTTAAATAATATTTCTAACTTCTTATTTTTCATTTATATATATATATATATTTATTTATTTATTTATTTATTTCAGGATTATAAAAATACAAAATTAAATAATAATAACTGGAATTTTAAATTATATGATGATAATTATTTAGATAAATCTATAAGTTTAGATTTAAGTCATGAATTAGAAGGTATTATAGAAAAAGCAAAAATGGATAAAGAAAATATATTTAATAGTTATAATAACTATTCCATCGATTCATCAACAGATATTATAAAGAAAAATTCAAAATATAACAATAATAATAATAATAATAATATTTTTATAAATATTGATGATGAAGAAGATAATAGTTTAATTAAAAGTATTTATTCCAACATATCATTTAAAATTCCAGAAAATATATTTCATTCAAAAGATAATAAAAATAAAAAAAAATATAATAATGATGATAAAAGTTTTAAAATGTCAATAGATAACAGTTTAAAAGACATTGATATTAAAAATAACAATTTAGGTGAAAGTTTTCAATTTCAATTAAATAATTTAAAAAAATACATTAATGATAGTAATAATATGACTTCAGAAATTCCCAGTTTTAAATTAAATACATCATTTAATTATTCGGAAATTAATAATGAATTTAATAAATTTAAAGAAAGTCAAAATTTCTTTAGAGAAAGTCAAAATTTTAAAACAGAAATAATAAGTAATTTATCGTTAATAAATTAATTATATATATAATATTAATTAGAATCATTACTAAAAAAATAAATTATTATGTAATAAAAATAATATAATAATATGACATATCAAAGATGATATAAATGAAGACCTTATACCAAAATTATATATAGATGATTCTTTAAGAGTATGTATATTCATATTATAATTATAATAACTATTATTATTATTATTATTACTACATAACAACATTTTTATTATTAAATAAAGATATTAATTACTAAAATTATTAAAAACAAAAAATATATAAAATATATAAACTATAATTAACATAAATATTTTATTATTACTATAAAGGGTACGCTTATATATATATATATATATTATCCTTTATTATCTTCTATATAATAAAAATTTATAATATGACAATATTACATATTAAAATTTATCATAATTATAATTATTACATATAATACATTTATTAACCTATCAAATGGATAAAAAAAAAGATAATAACAATAATATAAATACACCATATAACGATAATTTAAGAAAAAGTTATATATTTACACCACAAAGTTCCTATTTATCATATGAAATATTAAAAACATCTGTAAATGATAATGACAATATTGATAAAAATAAGAAAGTTTTTAAAGAAAGTATAATTCCAGAAAATCAAGATAATTCAAGTATATATGAATATATAAATTATAATAATAATAAAGACAATGATAAAATACCAAATAATATAGAAAAAAACCATTTGTTGAATAATAATAGTAATAATAATAATAACACAAAAATAGCAGATAATCATAATGATTCATCTATTCTTTGTGAATCAATAGGTAGTTCTGGAACTAGTAACACTAATCATACATTAACTTTAAATAATGTTAAAGAATATAAAATGAAAAAGAATATCAAAAAAACAGAAAACAATAATTATAATAAATATACAGACAATAGAAGTAACAATAATAATAGTCAAACTATAAATCCTAATACTAATACTAATGATAATAATAATATTAATAAAGATAATTATTTAAATATTAATTCTAAATTGAATACTAATGTTAAAAATATAAATTCAAACAATTCATATTTAAATATTAATAATAGTTCAAATAATAGTAATATATTTAATATCAATCATTATGATAATGATAACAGTGAAACACTGAAAAATAAAACAAATAATGAATTAAGTAATGAAATTATTAATAACAATAAAAATATTATTAATAAAAATAATGATGATGATATTTTAAAATTAAAAGATACAATATCATTGTTATCAAGACAATTACAAGATATAAATAAAAAAATGGAAATAATGCAAAAAAATATAAATAATTTGAATGAATGTACTTTAAAAATTCAACATGATAGAGAAATAGAAGAAAAGGAATTTATGATAAAAATTAATAATGATTATGATAATATGAAAAAATATGTTGAAAATAATATAAATTCAACATTAAATAATTTTGAATCAATATTATTAGAAAAAATTAATAATGATATAACACATTCATTGAATAATTTTGTTACAGAAAACAAATTTAAAGAAATTTTAAATATTGAATTAAATGAATATGAGAAGAAAATTAATAATAAAATCCTTTATCATTTAAATAATAGTAATAACAATAATAATTTATTTAATGAAAAATTAAATACTAAAAATTATGGAAATCTAGATAAAGTTGATAATTATCAAAAATCATATATTTCTAAAAATCAATATGAAAATATGGAAAATATAAAACCTAACCCAATAAATGAAAAATATAATAAATATAATAATATTAATAATATATATAATGATAAACCTTATAACCCTACTAATGTAATAAATAATGGAAACACTAATACTATTCCAATTATTACTTTTAATAATACTAATACTAATAATAATAATAATAATAATAATAATAATAATGATGATGATGATGATGATAATATAAAAATTAAAATTAATGATTCATATCTTAATGAGAAATATGAAAATAATGAAGAAGACCTAAATAACTTAAAAAATGATAGTATCCATGATAAGAATGAATATAAATGGAAAAATATTTCAATAAAAGATAATAATAATACAATTAATTCTAGTAAAAAGAGTACAGAATATGATATTAAAATATATAATAATAATAATAATAATAATAATAATAATAATAATAATAATAATAATAATAATAATAATAATAATAATAATAATAATAATAAAATTCATCATTATAATAATAATAATAATAATAATAATAAGGATATTACAATTAAATATAATCAGGATGGTAAAATTAATAATGTTAATTATAATAACTATTACAACAATAAAATTCTGATAGATAAGAAACATAATAGTTCAAATAATCATTTAAATAACAACAAAAATATGCAAAATACAATTTTTAAGGAAAAGAAAAATAATAATATTATTAATAATAAGAAAGTAATAAAAAATAATAAAAGTTTTAAAAGTTATATTGAAGATAAAAAAGAAAATAATATAATAGATATGAATAATTTTATTTCTATACCATACATTGAAACATTTGATGAAAGTGAATTATTTATTCATCCAATTAAATATAATAAACTTAAATCAGAGGAACCGGAAGAAGAAGTAAATGAAAAAGAAAAGGAAATTAAAGAGATGAAAGAAAAGGAAAAAGAAAATGAAAAAGAAAAACAAAAAGAAAAAAATGAATTTAAAAATAAAAAAGAAATTAAATCTAATAGTAATGAAAATAAAATAATAACAAATTCATTACAGGATGAAGATGATGAAATGAAAAATATACAAAAAATGATAGAAAGTTTAAAGAAAAGAATTTCACAAAGATCGAAAACACTTGATCCGTTAAAGCATCAAGGTATATAATTATATCAATTATTAATCTTTTTTTAAAATAAAATAAAAAAAAAATTTTTTTTTAATAATTATTATATTTATTATTTACAATGAAATAAACTTATTAATTAATTACTTTTGATAAAAACTATATATTATATATAGTTCATTCTGCAATGAAAAAAGGAACATTAAAACCAAAGAAAAAAGTTAAATCTAAAACTTCTTCTTTAAAATCTGCTCCTTCATATGCAAAGCCAACTGAAGCTTCTAGATTAAAAACAAAAAATAGAATATAAAAAATATTATTTTTATAATATTATTCTTATCTATCTATATATCTATATACTATATATATAAATATATATATATATATATATTTTTTTTTTTTACAAATAATAGAATACTATAATGACATAATTATTTATATATATTTTTATTATTTTATAAAATAATATTTATTTAATAATTATTTTTTATCTATTTAATTTTTAAAAATATATAAAAAATTTTTAATAAATAAATATATATTATTGATTTAATAATTGGTATAATATTTATTGAAAAATATATTATTATTGATATTACTGTTTAAGTTTCTAATAAATCTAAAATTAATTATAGTGATTGAATTGATTTGAGAATATAGTAATGATAATAATAATGAAAAAAAAAAGATATATATATATATTTCATAAAGTAGATTGTTTAAATAATTAAATTTAAATTTAAATTTATTTTTATTTCTTATATAAATGTAAGAATTAATAAGTTTTTATAAAAAGGAAAAAAAAAAAATAAATTAAATTTTTTGGTATAATCTTAAGAAATATCTCATATTATTTAATTTTGTTGGGTAATGAAGAGGTTGAACTTTTTCATTTGGTAATCTATACCATACAGCATCATCTTTTATTAAAATATCAAAACTTTTAATCATATCAATAAGTTGATAAATCATAATAGTTTTTTTAGTATCACCTTCACTATTATTAACATTTAAGTTTGAAAATGATCCTGCAGAATCAACTAATAAAAAGTAAGAACCTTTTGTTAAATTTTTAACAAGTCTTGTAATAAGTTGAACAGTTTCCTTTTTTGACATAGTAAAAAGTTCATTCATAAGGAACATTGCCGTAACAAGTGTTGCTTTAGATATATGTTCATCTACTGTCATACCATTAGTATTATCATTTTTTAATACATCTGCTACTGATGATGAATATTTAATTCTACTATCTTGAATATTCCATTGATTTTTTAAAGTTTTTTCTAAACTTTCTTGAACTTTTGAATAGTCAGCATAATCTTGACAATGAATTTCTAAACCTTGATTTTCATTGGTTGAAGAAGCTAAATTCGCACAAGTTAAACCAACTATTTCACTTCCAGCACCTGAACCCATACAATAAATATAAGCATTAGGTGTAGCTAAAATATTCATAAGTTCAGGATGTGAAGTAAATAATTCATTATAAGCTAATGCCCTTGAAGGAGCATAAGCAGTGGTATATATTGGAAGATATTTTGGTTCACTAAAAATAGCATCATATTCTCTATTGAAAAAGTGTGTTTTAATTTGTTGTAAATTTGATTCAAAGGCTTCGTTTGAAATATGCTCTTGACATGCTGTTTTAATGATATTTAATATAGCTTGTGATACACAAGTTTGTCTACCTAGATAATAGACATGTTCGAGAAGATGTTTATTTTCTTCCTTTTTTTCTTTTAATTGTAATTTACTCTTTTCCTTTTTTTGAAGTCTAGAAGCCTTTTTCTTTAATTTGGCTTTAGACATTTTCGAATTATCACTCATTTTATTTATTTATTTATTTATTTATTTATTTATTTATTATGTTTATATTTAATTTATATATCAAAAGAAAAAAAAAAAGTAAATGTTTATTTTTAAAATATGTAAGTTTACAATTATTTAAAATAATAACAATTATAATTCTTTATTTTTAATATATTCTATTAAATTAAATAAATATATTAATTATATATAAATATAAATATACTAATTATATAGAATCTTTTATTTTTTATTTTTTTTTCAAAAAAAAAAAAAGTTAATCTAAATAATAATAAGCTAGTTTTTGATTGAGCAAAATTCAATTTGTAAAAATTCATTGGATAAAATTTTATATGTTTCAGATAAATAGAAAATTTACAATTTTTATTTTTCTTTCATTCTTTGTCAAAAAAAAAAAAAAAAAAGATTTAATATAATATAAATTAAATATTGAATAAATATTATTAATAAAATAGATAATAAGTAAAAATATTACTTATTATTAATTTATTAATAATAATATATATAAGATTAATTTTAAATGATGGTAATTACGATTAGTCTTTAAGACAAAGATAATGGTTCAATCATGCTCTTTACTGATAAAATTAATCATATATATAAATTTATGTAATTCATTTATTATTAATAAATAAATAAAAGAAATAATAAATTTACACTTATAGATGAAACTTTTCAATATTAAAATTTGTACTTTAATTTTAATTTTATTATTTATTTACTTATTTTTTTTTATTCATATATTTTACTTATTTAAACTTAATTTGCCATCTTTGTATATTCGTTTATACATATGAATTATTAATTAATCAATTATTGTATTATTTCTTAAAGAAAAAAAAAAGTGTTAAAAAATCTGTGATATTTTAAGTGTTGTGTGTATAAATATATATATATTTAATTATTTTAATAAGTGTTGTGTATTAAATATATATATGTATAATTTTAATTATTTTACTTTCAAATGTTGTGTATAATAAACTATTTTTTTATTATTAATTTTCCTTTCTTTTTTTAGAGTTTGGTAATAGTTCGTCCGATTTTCTTCTATTATTATTATTATTATTATCAATAGTATTTATTATTGAAAAATTTAATTCTGAATCAGTTTTTTTTTTATCATCTTCAATTAATTTATTTAAATCATATAAATTACGTTCTTCTTCTATATCAGAAGTATTTTCATTTGGAATACCAAAAAGCGAATTATCAAACATGACATCACGATCTGGTTCCTTTTGAGCTATAAATGTTATATGTCCATTTTTATTTTCGAATTTTTTTATCTGGAATCCCATTTTTCTTAAAAATTCCCAAATATCTTCATAATGAACTCGTACTTTTTTATACCAACCTTGGAATAATTTCCATTTTTGATTTTTATCTGGTGATGGTCCAAAAAGAGAAGCTTGTGATTCTTCTTTGTGTTTTTGATTTGGATCAAGTTCTTTTTTAACATATAAAAGTTCATGAACTTTAACATGAGTTTTTTCAAATTCCATATAACAAGTAAAAATAGTATTATCATCATTTCTCATAGGAATAAATTTATTTAAAGTATTTTCTGCTTCAGAATCAGCAAGATTTTGAAATGTAAGTACAATAATACCATTAGGTTGAAGAGCATTTGAAATTTTAATTAATAAACGTTTAACTTCTTCCATATTACCAAGTTGAGTTAAAGTATCACCCATACAAACTACCATTTCAACACCATCATTTGGTGTAATTTCTGTAAATTTTAAAAGATCACCACATATAGTGTGAACTCTGTCTAATACATTTCTATTTTTTGCTCTTTCTTCTAATATATTTAATAATTTTTGACAAAAATCAACTGCAATAACTTTATAACCAAGTACAGCTAAAGGAATTGTTTGTGCACCAGAGCCAGCTCCTAAATCAACTACAATACCATTTTCTTTTTTTGGTTTATGTATATTATTATTACGAAAGAATTTTAAAGTTTCTTCAAAATTTGTTTCAAAGTCTCCTGTCATCCAATCATAGTAATCTGCTAGATAATCATAATGTGATTGAGTTTGTACTGACATTTTTTTATATATATATATTTTATTTTAGTTATCTTATTAAATTATTATTTTTGGTAATTCAATTTATTTATTGAAATTTTAATTAATTATTTTTTTATTATTATTATTAAGAGATTTATTTAAGAGATTTATTTACTGCTGATAATTATTTAAAGAAAAATTCTTAATTATTATATTAAATATTATATTTATGAATTATATTAAATTTTTATTTTTATTTTATTTTTTTTTCTAATTATTGAAGCTTATATAAATTTTGTTATCTATGAAATAAATAGTTTATTGAAATTTCTGTATAAATATTTAATATATGATACAAAAAACTGAGTTAAAATGATTATATAAATAAAAAATTTCAATGATTAAATTGATAAAGTGTAGAGAGGAATAAAAGTTAATAATTAAAAAAAAAAAAAGATTAAAAAATATAATTGAATATATATATAAGAAATAAAAAAATATATATTTTTAAATCTAAATAGAAATGATTAGAAATCTTTCTGTATTTTTTTTATTATAATTATTATAAAACTATTATATACTGAAAAAAAAAAAAAAAGAGTAATTTTAAAATAAAAAATTAATTTTGATTAATTATTTTAAATATTATTAAGTACAAATTTATTGAAATAATAATAATAATAATAATAATAATAATAATAATAATAATAATAATAATAATAATAATAATAATAATAATAATAATAATAAATTTATCCTTAATAATAACTCTAATTCCGAAAAAATTGATATATTAATATATTATATATTTTGTCATTTAATATATTGGATTATATTTTAATATAGAATATTTAGTAATTGTTTGTTAATTATTACAAAGATTACTTAAATCATTAATAAATAAATAAATAAATAAATAAATAAATAAATAAATAAATAAATAAATAAATAAATAAATAAATAAATAAATAAATAAATAAATAAATAAATAAATAAATAAATAAATAAATAAATAAATAAATAAATAAATAAATAAATAAATAAATAAATAAATAAATAAATAAATAAAATAATTTTATTTATAATTTAATTTCCTTTTTTCTTATATATTTTTATATACGCTTAACAAAATTTAAAAAAAAAAAAATAAGAAATTAATAAAAGTATTTATATAAATAGTAATTAATTATTATTAATTTTTGACAATTGAATATCATCAAATATGGTGTAATTTTATGTATAAAAAAAAAAAAAACAAATTAATATATTACAACATATGAGATAAACAGTTTATTTATTAATATTATTATATAAAGTTTTTATTATTATTAACAAATTTTTTATTTGATAAATGACAAATGATAATACAAATAAAAGAAATAATGCTATATATTAAAACTATATATTAAATATCCATTAAAAATTTAAATTTTTTCTTTTTATTATTTTTATAAAAAACTAATACTCTGAACTTTTGTATTTCATTATTAATACATTTATTTTTATTAATTTTATAAATTAAAATATTTATTAAAAATTATATAATTATTAATAAATCATATATACAAATTATTATTAAGGTTATGATTTTAATATAATAAATATCTATTATATGAATAAAAAAGTAATAACATAGTAGTGATGATAAATTATATTATATAAAATATAGTTGGGTAGTACAATTAATATTATAATATAATAATTTATAATAATATATATATATATTTTTGATTCATCTTATTATTTTATTATTATTTAGAATTTATATTTATATTGTAGTTATTATACTTCATTAATACTATTTTATTATTTTTTTTAGTACTAGATGCTAGTCTCTGCAAAGACCACATATCTCTTCGCCTCGCAGTTTAATACAAATTTACGAATTTTCTGTATAATATATATACTACTTATGAATAATAATAAAATACTCTTATTCTCAACAAATTATTTAAATATTATTGAATTTATATAAAATCTGAATATTATTTTAAACTTTTGACATTCTTTATATTTATTAAATCTAATACTAATTTTAAATAGATTAATTGTTATAAAAATTTCATAAAAAATATTTATATGGACTAAAATCATAAATATTTTTATACATAGTTTTAGAATATTTATTGTTTTATCAAATAAATAAATAAATTATGTCAATGTTTCTTACATTGTCATAATTATATCAATTTTTTTTATTATTTATTATTTTTTTAAATAATTATTGTATTTAAATATAAAAGTACATGTTATTAATTATTTTATTATTATTAATTCTTTTATTATTATTAATTATTTTATATTAGGAAAGTAAAATGATATATATATCTAATAATTTTATTTACTTTTTATATATATAAAATGATTTATATATATAAAAGAATATTTAAATAAATGAAAAAAAAATTTAAATAAATATTATAATTTAAAAGGTATAATAATTGATTAAAATAATAAAAACAAAAAATTAATTTTTTTTTTTTTTTTTCTTTTTTTTCTTCTTCTTTATTTTCTTCATAATTATACATAAATTAAATTCTTATTCCATAAAATCATCATCATCTGAATAATAAATTTCAATATAATTAGTTTTTTTCCTTTCTCTTAAATAATGTGTTGGTGCATTTGTTTTTTTACTATTTTTACTATTTGGCTTTTTACCCATAATTTTTTCACTTTTAACATCTAATATTTTTTTAATTTCATAAAACCAACCATATAAATCAGAAAGATTATTAATTTCATCAATTTTTTCAAGTTGATAATCTGAAAATTTAACATATTCTTTTTTATCTTTTTTAATAATTAATTTAACATCATTATTATTTAAAATGGTAACTTCTAAATTTTTACTTTGATGTTTTATAGTTTTTCTAATATTTTCATGTGGAATAGAATCAGAATGATTAGTGTATATTTCTTTTATTTGATCAGCTATATCTTTAATATATTGACTACGATAATGAAGAATATTATTAACATTATTTTTATTTTTATCATTATTTTCTATATCATCATTATCATCATTTTCCATATTATCTAATATAATAGTAATTGGTGGTAATTCATAATCTCTTTCAAGAGCAAAAGTAATTTCATTAATTTTATTAAGATACATAACTATATTTTTATCATTAAGTAATTGAATATTCTTTTCAGTAATATTATTTAATTCTTGTCCTAAATTTTCACACCATTCTTTAAAATTTTGTAAGGAAAGTTCAACATTAATATCAGAAGATATATTTCCCAATTTTTTTTGAGTTTCAAGATGATATCCACGAGATGAAAAGAAATCAATAATATTAGCATGTAATTGTTCTTCATCATAATCATCAAGTCGTAAAGTACCTAATAATTTTTTAATTTCTGAGATGGATCCTATATATTCATAATTACCTTTATATAAAATATCATCATCATTATAATAATAAATATTATAATAACAATCTTTATCCTCTACATCTTCTTTTCTTTTTGAATCTTCGATTATTATACCATAAATATTGTCTAAAGCTTTATTTTTATCTAAATAAATCAATAAATAAATAAATAAATAAATAAATAAATAAATAAATAAATAAATAAATAAATAAATAAATAAATAAATAAATAAATAAATAAATAAATAAATAAATCATTAATAAATAAATAAATAAATAAATAAATAAATAAATAAATAAATAAATAAATAAATAAATAAATAAATAAATAAATACATTAATAAATAAATAAATAAATAAATAAATAGGTAAAAATAAGTAAATAATTAATTAATTAAAAGGAAATTTACTTGATAATGCTAATTTTCCTTTATTGTCTGTGGTTATAAATGATAATATTGAATTTGATTTTTTAGTTTCTATTATTTCTTTTTTTGATTCATCTTTTTTAATAAATGAATAATACATATATATATTTATTGTATATAAAATAATATATTTTATAATTAATTATTGTTATAATGTTATTGAATATATATAATTTATATTTGAATTTATTCATTAATTATTCTTTGCTTTAATTATTTATATTTATATTTTTAATTTACCTTCTTCTGAATCTGAATTTATATCATCTGAATTTTTATTTGGAGAATAATATTTAATATCAAGTAACCAGTAATATCGATTATGACGATCAATACCTAAAAATCTTTCATTTCCTTTTAAAATTTTATTTTTAATATCTAATTTTTCTTTCTTTTTAGATAAAATTAAATTTTCTTTTTTCTTTATATTTCTTTTCATTTTATCTAATGATGAAACCTTTTTATTATATTCTGAGTGGAGTCTGGTTAATGCTCTATGATCAAAACTTTTATTATTTTTATTATTTTTATTTGAAGATTCTTTTTGTTTTTTAATATCCTTTAAATAAATAAATAAATAAATAAATAAATAAATAAATAAATAAATAAATAAATAAATAAATAAATAAATAAATAAATAAATAAATAAATAAATAAATAAATAAATAAATAAATAAATAAATTAATAAATAAATAAATAAATAAGTAAATAAATAAATTATTATTATTATTATCAAAAAAAAAAAAAAAGAAAAAAAAAGAAAAAAAAAAATTTTTTTAATATTTACCAATTCTAAAGTTTTAATTCTAATACCAACAATATTTACATCTCTATGAACATTATTAGCTTCTTCTTCCATCATTTTTTTTTGCATGGTTTCATAACGTTTTTCCATACCTAAATTTACCATTCTATCTAACATTTCTTCAATTTTATCACGATAATCTGTAGAATCAGCAATAATAGAAATTAAATGATGAAGAGTTTTAACATGAGCTAATGGAGTAATAGAATAAAATTCTTTATGATTAAATTCTATTAAATGATTAGGTAAAAGATAATTATTCATAGTATTCTTTTTTAAACCATATTTAATTCTTAAAGTATTTGAAATGGTTCTAACTAAATAATATTGCCAAGTATATTCATTAATTGGTATAATTAAACTACCGGTATTATTTTTATTTAAATATTGTAATAGAGCAATATAAATATTAGATAAAAATTTAAAAGAATTTAAAGATGGATAAATAATTGCTTGATAAAGAGAATAAAAATTTACTTTTTGTTCCAAATTTAAAATACAATCTCCAAATTTTTCTAAAAAATCTGAAACTGATAATAATTTAATAATATCAGGTATAACTAAATTTTTATATCTATTAGAAACTGAATGATTATTAAGTTTATGAAACTCTGGAATAGGTAGTACTTTTTTCTCTTTTGTAACTTTTTTAGGTTTATTATAATTATTTGAAGATGATAATTTAGAAAATCCTGTTAATGATGATTGCTTATAGGTAATTAATTTTTCTTTTTCCTTTTCACTTTTACTTTCACTTTCATTTTCATTTTCACTTTCATTTTCATTTTCATTTTCATTTTCATTTTCATTTTCATTTTCATTCTCACTTTCAATATCACTATTATCTTGACTTTCATTTTCATTTTCACTTTTATTATGTTCTATTGAATTCATTTTTGATCTTTTTCTATCAATATTACTTGATGTACTACTAAGTCTACGTCTCTTATTACGATTTTTTGTTATTTTATTATTATTATTATTATCAATTGTAAGTTCACTATTTTCTTCTTCATCTTTTATTAATCTTTTTCTATTATTTTCATTGTTTATATTATTATCATTAGATAATTTCTTAGGAGTACGTTTTCTTAAACTTCTTCCATTAATAATAGAAGATTCAATTTCTTCATTGTTATCATTATTAGAACTAATTAAAGATTTATTATTATTATTATTGTTATTATTATTATTATTATTACTTTTTCTTTCTCTTAAACTATATCTTGAGGTAGTTTGATTTTCATTATCATCATCATTGTTATCATTATTATTATCACTATCATTTTTATTATCATTATTGATTATGGTATCATCACTATTTTCATTTACAGTATCTACTTTTTCTTGGTTATTATTATCATCATCACTGTTGTAGATAGTCATAACATCTTTATCAGGAATGTCATTCATAACTGTATCAGGTTTATTATTATCATTTGATTCTATTTGTTCATTATCCATATTCTTTATTTCTTCTTTCTTTTCTTCTATTATATTTATTGATTTATTCAATTCCTTTTTGTCATCCTTTAAGGTATTCTTTATATTAATTATTACATCGTTTTCCCCTATAATATGTTAATTTATATAATATATAATATATAATATAGATTGTTAAAATTTAATATCTTAAAAAAATAGTGTTGAATAAAAAATTATTATTATTTTCTACTTTTTTTTCTTTTTATTTTCTTTTTATTTTCTTTTTATTATAAAAATCTTTATTATATACAATCTATAACTATTAATATTTATTCCTATTACATATTATTATTCCTATTATTATTTATATTACTACTACTATTTTAATATTACTATCATTTTTATTACATAATATTTTGGAAAAAAAATATATTATAAAAAATATTCTTATTCTAAGATATAATTATTATTTTCTATTTATATATTTTTTAAATATTATTAATTACCTATTTTTTTTTTTACTATTATATCATTATTATTATTTATATTATTAATGTTATTATCTGTTTGATTTTCTTTATTTATTTCATTATTGTCAGTAATAAAGATTTTTACTTCTTTAGTATTTAAAATTTCATTATTATTAACTTCATTAGTAGAATATTTATTAATTTTTTTAGAATTTTTATTAAGGTGTAATGATAAATTAGAACCTTTTTTAATTTTTTCAAAGTAAGGACTTTTTAAAACATTTTGATTTTGATTTTTATTATTTAATTCTTCATTAGTAACTGTTTTTGGTGATGGTTCATTTTTATTAATGAAAGTATTATTATTATTATTAGAAATTTCTGATAAATCAATTATAAAATTTTTATTATTTTTAAGGTTTCTTGCGATATTATTATTATTTTTTTTACCTTTTGGTGATAACCATTTATCAATAGAATTTTGATTGGAAATATCTGTAATATTGTCTATTTTTTTTTGTTGTCTAGTTCTCACCATTTTTTCCTTTTTTTCTTTTTCTTTTCCTTTTCTTTTTTCTTCTTTTTCCTTTTCTTCTTTTTCCTTTTCTTTTTTTCCTATTTCTTCAATTTTTGAAATTACTGAATTAGTATATTGAAATGGTAATTCTGAAATTGGAAGTAAAATTTGTTCATTAATATCAATAGAATTTGTATTATTATTATTATTATTATTACCAATACTATTAATACAACTCATAAAAATATTTTTTTTTTTATAAAATAAGGGATTTTATTTTACTTTCAATAATTAATAATTTAGTTAAATTAAAGATTTTTTTTTTTTATAATTATTAATTTAATTGAAAATTTGAAACCAAAAAAGAAACACCACTTTTAATATTATTAATGGAATGTCAATTTTTTGTGTTACTTTTATTAAAATAAAAAAAAAAAAGTATTCCTTATATAATTAATATATATAAAATCTCTAAAATATAATAAAAAAAAAAAGAAATTTATAAAATTAAATTAAAAAGAGTGTAATTTATTATTAAATAAAACATAAGAATATGTTAATTTTTTTTATCAAAGTTTTACAGTATTTTATAATATTATATTTTATTTTTATAATATCTACTTCTCTATTTTTTTTATTTGGTAATACATTTAAATTTGATTTTAATTTTTTTTTTTTTTTTTTTAATTATAATATATTTAGCTTACGGACAATGCTTTACTCATTTTTTTTTATTTTATATAATAATATATATTATATAAATATAATTTTAAATAATTATAGTATAATATATAATAATGTAATATATGAGAGTAATATATTAAATATATATTTTTTTATTTTTATAACTTGTTCTTAACATTTTTTTTATTAATCAATCTTTTATATATATATATATTTTTTTTAATTAAATTTTTATAATAAATTTAATAAAATTTTTCAATTAAAACAACGAATTAAATTTTGATCAGTTTAAGTAATTATTAAATTAATATAATAGAAATATAAAAAGATTTAATAAATTTTATCTATAAATGTAGTAACATTGTATTGTAATATGTAAAAAAAAAGGAAAAAAAAATAATTATAAGTTTTATTGTTCGTTATATAAAAAGAATGAATAGAGAAAGGAAAAATAAATCATTTATGCTAATATTGTTGTTTATATTTTACTAATATTAAAATAAAGTAATTGAATATTAGACTTTAATTAAAATAAAAAATTCTTTTTTATTATTTTATAATTATCTAAAGCAATATGTATAAATTTGGAAATATACATATTGTTAATTATAATTAATATTAGTATTATTATATGTCTTTTAATTAAAATTATTTATATATATATTTTTTTTTAAAAAAAAAAAGCTTATTAATAAGCATTATTTACAGAGCAAAGATATTAATTAAAATTTTAAAGTGACTGACGATTAGTATAATTCTTTTTGAAAATGGGATTTTTTAATAAATGAAACATAATCCAAACTCAAAAATATGTAGATATATAAAGATCATTTTACATTATTTAATAATACTATATATATAATCAAAAATAAATCAAATTACAAATTATGGATAATTACATGTTTATTATTAAGTATTTTACATAATTAAAACTGTAATATACGTATATGTAACTTCAAACAAATATAAAACATAAACAAAAAAAAGAAAAACAATATATATTAAAACAAGTTTTTTTTTTACGTTTTTTTATTTCTTCTTTAATTATTATTTTTACTCTATTTTTAATTTTTTTTGAAATTAATTATATGAGTATATGGCAAAAATATAATGTTGATAAGATTAACTTTAAGATATTAATATATGTGTATTGACTGATATTTCAGTTTAATTTTTTATTTCAATTTTTTTTTAATTATTATTTCTGTTTTTTTTTTATTATATATATGTTATTATTATAATTTTAAATATGCTTTATTTTATTTTTATATCTTTTTTCTTTTTTTTTTTTTTTTTTTTTCCCTTTGTCCTTTTTCCTTTTTCCCTCTTCCCTTTCTTTTTATTTTTCTTTTTTTTTTTTTTTTTTTTCTTTTTTTTTTTTTTTCTTCTTTTTTTTCTTTTTTCTTTTTTCTTTTTAATTTTTTTTTCTCCTTGTTCTTTTTCTTTCTTTCATTTTTTTTAAGTATATATATTCTTATAAAAAAAAAAAGTTATAAACTAATTATGATAATAATAATATATAATAATATTTCTATATATATTTCTATATATGTATAATATTTTTTTATATTTTTATATTTTTTATTTTTTTTTATTATTTTATATTATTTTATATTATAATCATATAACATGTTAAGATATTTTTATTATTTTATATTATATTATATATATATTTTTTCTCTATTTATTTTTTACTTCTTTAATATATAACTGATAAAAATGAAATATTATATAAAAAAGAAAGATATTTATACGGATTTTAAAAAAATAAAAAATAAAAAAAATAAAATCAAAGATATATATTTTTTTATTGGATATAAAAAATATTAAGGAAAAAGATATTATAAAAAAATAAAAAAGATAACGATAATAGAAAATATATATAATGTTAAAAAAAAAAAAAAAAAGAAAAAAGAAAAAAGAAAAAAGATAATAATATTAATTAATAAATAAATAACACAAATGAAAAAGAATTAAAAAAAAAAAGAAAAAAAATAAAGAGTATAAAAGACAAAAAAGGAAAAGAGTTAATTATTTTTTCTTTTTTTTTTTTTTTTTTCTTTTTTTTTTTTTTTTTTTTTTTTTTTTTTTTGTTTTTTGTTTTAAGTTTATACTGATTCTTCTTTTTCCCTTATACTACTAGCATCATCTGCTTCATTATTTAATGGATTCTGTAGTTCACATCTGAAACGTTCTGCAATCATTTTTGCTTCATGTCTACTAATAAGACCAGATTGACTCGTTGATGAATTAAAGCTTTCTACAGATATATTATGAATATATGGATCATTTGGATTTTGTGGCATTTGTGGTGGTGGTATAGCAGTATTAATATCTACAGCAGAATATACACTATCTTCAGCAAATGCGTCATCTGTAAGACTTGGCGATAACATTCTTGTGGTTGAATTTTGTTTTAATGAATCAGCATTTGAATTTTTATCTTTTCCTTTAAATTTCTTTCCAAATAATAATATTAAGCCTGCTGCTATTAAAAGTAAAATAAGTCCTAAAATAATAAATAATATTGATGTAAATGTACTTAAGAAACCAGGTTTGTCATCAGTATCATTCTCGTTTTTATCTTTACTATTTTTATCTTTATTTTTTTCATCATCTTTTCCATTACCACCATTTTCACCATTTTCACCATTATTTTCAGGATTATTATCAGTATTATCATTCGTATCATTATTAATACCGTCATTACTATTATTTAATTTAACTGGCATTGATTTATCTTTTGATTAAAATATTTTAAATTATTAATATATATATTTAATTATAAAAATAATTAAGTTATATATATATATATAAAATAGATTATTTACAGTTAATATATTTATGTAAATATTTTAAATAAATTAATTGATTATTTATATCTGATTTTTAATTTTTAATTTTTATTTTTTATTCTTTTTTTTTATTCCTTTATATATATATATATATTATTTCTAAAATTATTACTTACCGAAAACAACATAGCTTGTTCCCAAACCTTTTGGACCACTTGGTGCCATCATACAGAAATTACTGGCTAAATATTCAACTAAAAATACAAAAGTTTTATTTTCAATTTCAAAATCGACTTCATCAAAAGTAATGCTGTATTCTTCTTCTCCATTACTTAATTTCCAAGCTCTAAGTACTTGTTGACCTTGTAACAGATGACAATCAGTTTTATCTGAATTATCACCATAAAGTAATGATATTTGTAAACCATTTTGATTATCTGATTTATGCCATGAAAGTTCTAATGGAACACCTGGTTTTATAACATTTGATGATAAACATAGTGGCATACCACAATTACCTTTTTTTAATAATAATAATAATAATAATAATAATAATAATAATAATTATAATTTTAATTTAAAATAAAGGTATTATGAATAAAAATTTTTAATAAAAAATAATAATAGTAATAAAAATTAAAAAAAAAAAAAAAAAAAAAAAAAAAAAAAAAAAAAATAAAACATAAATAAAAATATAATGTTAATACGTTAATAAATATATTAAAATATAATATATATATACAAAATATATAAAATATTTATATTATAAAAAAATCTTTTTTTATTACTTTCTGAATATGCAATTTGTATAAATATACTTATACAAAACACTATGAAGGCTTTATATATATATGACATTTTGTTATTTTCTTTATTAATATTGAAATGCTTTATTGATATATAAAATTGATAGTTTTTTAGTTTGATATATATATTATATGTTATTATTACTTTATATTCTAAATATTTGCTATTTTTTCCTTTTTTAGTTTTTAGTGGTATAAAAAGGATTAGATTACTGTTTAATTATTGATATAATAATATTGATTTTTACGATATTTAATGAATTAGATTTAAATATACCAAATCTTTACTTTTTTGCTTTTTTTTTATAAATTTTAAAAATATGAAATTTTATCGAAATTTTAATTAAAACAATAAAAATATTTTTATATTATCTTATTAAATTGTAGATATATAATTGAAATTTCGCTGAAATTTATTAAATACTTTATATTTAGATAAGTAATTATATAATTAAAAATATTTCTACAAACACTTTTAATAATTATTCAATTATAATTATTATTATTTATAGTTTAAATTTATAATTGAAAAAAATATAAAATATAAAAATTAAAAAGTAATTAGTAATTATTTTAATATATATTGTATATTATTAAAAGATTATTATAAAATGTTTTAATAATCTTATTTATAATAATAGTAATAATAATAAAGACTTTTCATTAAAAGATAAAAATATTATTATTGAAAAAAATTATATATTCTATAATAATACATACGATATTTTCTTTTTATTTTATATATGTTACTTTTTTTTATTATCTATTTTACTATTGGTTTATTTTTTCAACAAAAAAAAAAAAGATTGAATCATTTTTTTTTTTACTTGTAATAGATGTTTATAGCAATTAAGAAAAAAACGATAATTGACTTTGCAAACAATATTATTAATAATGTATAAAAAAGAGTATAACAGTGTTTTATATTATAAAATTATATTTTAATTTTAATTATATAGTTTTTTTTTCTTCGTTTTTTTTTTTTTTTTTTTTTTTTTTTTGTACTATTATGTGGTTAAAGTTATGAGAAAATTAACTAATATACGAAAAAAAAAATTTATATTGAAACTATTACTTAAAAAAGTATTATTATACTTTTTCTCGTTTATTATTACTGTTTATATATCTATTTCGTTTATTTCAATCTATTTTATAAAGATTTATTATATATTGTTTTATTGATATTATTATTTTAATAAGAAAACAAAATAATATAGCTATAATAAACTTAATTTGATAATATTGTATTTCATTAATGTTATATTGCCATAATTTATACTATTATTTTTTTCTATGTTCAATTGCTTTATAAAGTATTATAATTTTATTTGCTTGATTATTTGCTTAAATATTATAACATTATTATTAATTCAAGATATATGTTTTTTTTTTTTTTTATTATTTTTATTTTGAAATTTATATATTAATATCTTAAAAAGAAAAAAAATTATAAAAAAATAAAAAAAAAAAAAAAAGAATAAAATTTAATCTATTTGAAAAAAAAAAAAAAAAAAAAAAAAAAAAAAAAGATTATGTAATAATAATAAAAATTTATTTTATTTTATTTTATTTTATTTTATTATATATATAATATATAATTATTATAAATTATTATATATAATTAGTATTTATTATAATATTATATTTATATTATTAAAAAGATGCTTTGGATATTATTTATTGTTATTATTTAATATATTAATATAAAACATTTTATTATATTACATTATATATTAATTTTGATGTAAATATCAATAAAATTATATATATTACTTTATATTATAATATTACAAAATATATTATAATTAAACATCAATAAAAAGTATGATATTTTATTAATTAAAAAAATTTATAATAAAAAAATAATAATAATAATTATAGTTTAGGAGTTTTGATAATATATATAATTTATTATTATTTAAACTTATTACAACATTTAATAAAAATTAATAATATTAATAATAATACAATACATATAATTATTATTATAATATTAATTAATTATTTTTATTTAACATTTTTATTATTATTGATCATTCATTATTAAAAATATTAATTACAATATAGAGGTATGACTTTTATTATTATTTATTTATTTTATTATTATTTATTTAATAATTTAATGTTATTTATTTAATTATTTCATTATTTGTTTATTATTTTATTATTTGTTTATTATTTTTATTTAGTTATTATTATTTAATATTTTTAAAAATTTTATAATAATTAATAATACATATTATACATCAATAATATAATATATTTCAATTTTTAATTACAATTAATATATGGTTAAATTATATTATTTGTTAATAATTAATTATAATTAATAAATGGTACAACTATACTTAGTCAATTATCAATATTTAAATAAAGAAAATGATTTGGTGAAAATAATAATAAATAATAATAAATCCTATTTAATATTAAAAATCTTGGGATAAAATTCAAAATTCAAATATAAAGTGAATACATTATAATATATATAATTATAATTAATTCTATACAATTTATATTTAATTATATAATATTATAATATATGCTATTTTTTTATGGTAATATAAATGTTATATTGATTATTTTAATCTAAATATATAAAAATAAGCTTATTATAAAAAATAAAATAATCAAATAAATTAAGCATAATAAATAATGAAGTACTGAATAAATATTCAAGTATTAAAATTTTAATTCTTAATTAAATTTATTAAATAAATGAATAAATAAATAATAAATAAATAAAATATATTAAATTAATAAATAAATTAAATAAATAAAAAACGTTTTTTTATTTATATTATTATGACTTTTTTTTTTTATGACTTTTTTTATTAATTTATTTTCACATATAAAAAATATATATATTTTTATAATATTTTTAGCATATATATTACAAATATATTATAATATATATATAAATTAGAGGAATAAACAATAGGTAATTATTTTTTTAAAAAATAATTACCTAATTTTTCTTTTTTTTTTTTTTTAATATTAAATGAATATTTATGTATTATTAAGTATGCATATATATAAACTTTTTTTTTAACATATTGTGAAATAATACATAATATTTAACTATAGAACTATAAAACTATAGAACTATTTTTTTTTCTATCTTATTTCTTTTTGGAAATCAGGGGGATGATATATAAAAATGATAATCTCTTAGGATATATTAGAATTTGGTTATGAATTTTTTCTTTTTTTACAAATTATTTATTTATTTATTTATTTATTTATTTATTTATTTATTTATTTATTATAAACACATAAGCATTTACTATTAAAAATAAATTGTTAATAGTAATTTTTTAATGGTATTTATTTATTTTTAATATTATGATATTACTATAATATTCTATTTGTTTAATTCAATTCATATAATATTATTATTTATATTTTTTTTTTTTGATTAATCTATAGAATAAAAAATATCTAAGTTTAATAATTGTTAACGTGTTAAGAAGTATTAATAAATTTATCCTTTCTAGGTTAATTTTTTTTTTTTTTTGGCTTTGTTGCATATTAAAATGCTTTAATAATAATTTTTATTAATATTTTTATTTTACTATTACAATTATTATTTATTTATTATTATTTTAATATTTTCTTATTTTACTTCTTAATAATAATAGATAATTATTATGGAATATGCATTACTTTTAATTAATAATATTTCTATTATTCGTGTAAAAAAAAATTCTTTTACTTATTAATATTTCAAATAATTATTTTTACTTCTTATTTATCTATTTATTTATTATTTATGTATTTTAATGTTCCAAGCATCTATATGTTCATCTGTATTATTATTAATTTCATAAGATAATATTTTATTCCTTTTATCTTCATTTCCTTTTATATATAAATCCTCAAGTACATTTATAAAATTCTTAAAAAATTCTTCTTGACAAGTTAAATCATAGGTAGTTAAAAGAGGTATATGAATAAAAAAGGAACATATATTTGTTTCATTTTTACATTTATTTAAAGTTTTATAATAAATATAATTACATAAATAAGTTCCAGCATTATTTGAAAATTTACATGAAATATCATTTCTACTTTTACAACAATGTTGAATTCCTTTAACCATAGATTTTACTGGATTTTTTGAATAATAAATATTTGGGTTGGAAGAATTAATTTTTTCATTTTTTCTTAAATCAAAAATATAGTTTTGAGCTAAGGTTTCAATTGTATTTACTGTACGATTTGATGCAACACCAAAACTAACAATAATATGTAAAGTATTTTCATCTGTATAATTCTCTTTAATTGAATTTAAAGTTTTATTAATGTTATTATCAACATATTCGGTAGTTACTTCGAAAATTTGTTTAATTACAATTTCAGTTTTTGTGGTATTAAATTTATTTCTATGTTCATATATATAATTAACTGTGACTTCTGAAGGATTTTCCTTAACAGTTGAAAATGGACCGTATCCAGTTAAATAAAGCTTTATTTTATCAAATTTATTATATTCAATTTGTTTTGGTTGTTCATCCATGTTAAAAAAAAAAAAAGAAAAAAAAAAAAAAAAATTAAAACTTTAAAACTAGAAAAGATTAATTCAATAATAAAATAAAATGTAATTCAAAAGAAAAAAAAATTTGTTTAATAAAAATCAAAATATAAATAAAATAGTTATTTATTTTTTAAATTCTTATTATTATTAATTAATAATAATAAGTAATTTATATTAAAATGTAAAACATTTATTTAAATATTATTTATTTATTCATTTAAATATTTATAATTTTTTATTATTTGTTATTTAATATTTCTTTATAATAATCTAATTTTATCATTGGAACATCCATTATTATATTAATAAATGATTAAATATTTTATTGGAGAAGTTTTTTAATAATTAATTAGGTTAGAATTATTTAGTATTTTTTATAATTTTTAATGTAACTTTTTATTACATATAGGGAGGGATATATAGTCAACAAAACTAAATAAGAAAAAAAAAAAAAGAATTAAAACCATTTCATAATTATTTTTAATTTAATAGAGGATAAAAACATATTTATATTCTAATTAAATATAACTGATGGTGGGACTTGCTATACTATCAAATGAAATTTATTCAATATTTCCATAAAGGTTATAATAATTCAACATTCGCTTTTAATAATAATATGAAATAAAAATACTTATTTTAATTTAATTATAAGTTTTTCTACTTTCATCATTAGATTTATAAACTTTTACATTTTAAAAACATATATAATTAAACTTATTAATTAGAAATATTTGTTAGTGGTTAAAAAAATATTAAATAAAAGAAGAGTTTAAATAATATAAAAAATACAACAAAACATATTTATATATATATATATATATA
>MCFG01000487.1:0-44463 GCA_002104895.1 Anaeromyces robustus | reverse complement strand
TAATAGAGTCGAAACCAGAGGATGGTGGAAGATCAGTGAGAAAATCGACATTAACATGAGTCCATGGTTTGGAAGGAGCATCGGATAATTGGACAAGTCCGTATGGCGCATGATTTTTATCTTTAGTTGTGGCGCAGCGAATACAATTTTTTACAAAGGTATCGACATCTTCATTTAAATTTGGCCAATAATAATATCTTGCGAGTAATTCTTCTGTCTTCTTGTTGCTAAAATGTCCAGCTACTGGATTGGAATGATATTGATTCATAATGTCATAGCGAAGTTCCTTAGGCAAATAAATCCTATAGTTATAATATAAAATATCGTTAATTAATTCAAAATTTTTATTATTATTGTTATTACCTTTAATTAAATCAATAATCTTTAATATTTCCGGATTGCTTGAGTAAAGATTTTTAATAATATCGAAAAAATCACAGTTGTTAACAGAGGAAGTAATAAGTCCTACAAAGAAATCGGGGCGTCTCGATAAAATATCTGCCTTTTTATTTGAGGCTCCATTTCTGTATACAATTTCGTAATTAAATTTTGATAAGAATTCGTACCAACGAATTTGACGATCGGATAATAAATTGGCTCCTTTAGGGAACTTGAGATTACGGTGGTCGCAATAAATCTTAAAAGGAAATTTTGCACCTTGTAAATGATTTCTCCATTCTTTAAGAGAGGCAATAATGGCGAGAAGTTCCTTATCATATACGTCATATCTTGTTTCGGAATTTTTTAACCCTTTGGACATAAAGGCGCAGGGATGTAAAAAGTGTTATTATAAATAAAGTGTGATAAAAATCTTTTTCTTAATAAAATATTAAATTTTATAAAATACATTAATTTATTGATTAAATATAATAATAATAAAATATTAAATAAAATAAAAAATTTATGACTAAAAAAAATATAATATAAAATAAAAATAAATAAAAAGTAAATAAAAATTAAAAAAAAAAAAAAAATAAGAAATAATTATTAATAAAATAAATAGTTATTAGTTTAAAATTATATTAAAATGCTTTTACAAACAAAAATAATATTTAATATATATATTTATTTGTAATTTGTATTTTTATAAATTTTTATTTTAAAATCCTATTGAATTACTCTCTCTATTCTATTTTTAAGATAGAAGAAAAGGTTTTTCAAGAATAATATGTAAATAATATTTTTATTTATTTTTAATAATAATATTAAAAAAAACACAAAAATTGCTACGCAAATGATTAAATGTTTTTATCATGACAATTTTATATATTTATATTTTAATTAATAATTACAATTATTTATTTAATTTACAATTTATTTATTTATTTCTTATTATTACAATATAATTATAATTTAATGTGACCTATTGAAAATTTTAATACATTTTGCGAAATGAACCACATTGTAAATATATATATTAAAAAAAATAAAAACGTATGTTTTAAAAATAAATATTATTTTAAAAAGAATAAAATACATTGACTATATTACTACAATATTAAATAGATATCAACATAGGATTTCTCAATAAATTTTCTCAAAAAATTTAAATTTTCAAATTAATTTACAAATTTCATTGACGTTATTTGATGTATATTTGGTCAAGGCTTTTATTATTAAAAATATTTAAATATATTACATTATAAATTTTGACATTTTAATATAAATATTATAATTAATCTTTAAACAATTGAAATTTCTGTTACAACAGTTGTAAATAAAATGAGATTGTAGGAATAATAAAAAAAAAATATGAAATTTTTTAATAACGTCACTCCTCATATTTTATCTCTAAAACTCACAATTTTCAAACTCCAAGTCAAATAGAAAAATTCTATATATTAATTGTCATTTTGATGAATTGGTTTCAGAGAAAAATTTCATCACAAATGGATAAAACATTTTTGAAATTGTATTTTTTTAAAACTTTAAAATTAAATTGAACTTTTTCTAAAAACATTAATATTAAAACAAAGATTTATTATTTTTTTTTATGAATTTCAAATCTTATTTTTTAATGGTTCTTAAATGTTATTTATTGAAATGTCTGTGATGTTTTTTTTTTTTTTTTTTTATTTTTATTTTTTTTATTTAATGAATATAAAAAAATACATTTGTTTTATTTTTAATTATTTTTTTATATAAAAATAATCTTTTATATTGTATATTATAGAATTATTAATTATTTCATGCTTAAAATATATTAATGATTGTAGTTATCATTCATATTTCTATTTTTTTCAAAATTTTCAATTTTACATATATGATGTTTGAAATTTTTACTATAATTTTTAACCTCTTTATCATAATTTATACCAATTAATAGCATATTATTATTAATATTAATTTATTAAATCTCTAACTATGAAAATACTATATTATATTTTTAGATAAAAAAAAAACGTCTAAAAAATATCTATTTATATAGTTTTTAAACTTTATTTTTTTTAAGGAGATCAATAACAATTTTTATTTTAATATATGAACAATTAAATAAAATATAATATAAAAATATATAAAAAATTATTTGAATATGTATAATATAATTGATTAATTCAATTTTTATATTAATTAATAATATTATTTAATTTAAATACTTTAATATTATTAGATTTGCTAATATTTTATTTCGATTAATTAGTTTTTTATATAATAATAAATTATAATGAATAATTTACTCCTAAAAAATAAATATTATTTTTTTATATTGTATTTAATATTCAAATTGAAAATCAAAATTAAGGGAAATTTACCCTTTTATTATACTGGAGATTTCTGTTCTCCAGGAGTTCCCCTTAGGATACCTGTTTATTTTTTTTTATAGATTATCACTTCAGCCAAACTCCTATTGAATATATATTTTTTTATATATTTATAACAAAATTCTATTAAAAAATATTTAAATTTTATTTATTTATTATAAATATTAAAAAATTAATTACTAAAAAAATATTACAAAATTTTTGAAAACAAATAAAATTTTTAATTAAAGAGAAAGACCTAGAACCTTTTCTTTTAATTGATATAGTAACGTTTTAGGGGATTATATCAATTATAAAGGATTTTTATATTAAAATATTTTTTATTCATTAATAACTTATAAACAAGTTCTTTTATATTTTAATTATTACATTATATTAAATTATTACATTATATTAAATTTATAATACTATCCATGATATTTTTACATATATTTATTCATATGTTATAATATATACGCCACATTAATTATTTTATACAATTATATCTATGTTATTTTATTTATATTTATGTTAATAATATTTATTTCTTATTTAACTTTATATTTATTAAATATTAAACATAATTCTGACATTCTCCTGTATGTTTAATATTGAAAGAAATTAATCAATAAATAGCTTTTCAATTTTTTCATCAAAATTCCATTCAATATTTTGTAAATCCATCTGCCATGTTATATTACGATTTTATGTATATTAGTTCAATTTTTATTGAATTTAACTAATTTTTTAATTTTATGAAATCTTAAATCTATATGTTTTGATTTCAGATTTAAAATGCCATTCTTACTATTGTAAATGGCTACTTTATTGTCTATGTTCATATTTATACATTTTATGTCTATACCTAGTTCATTTAAGAAGTTTTAAATCCACATACATTTTAATGCGGTTAAAGTATTCATTTTCAGCAGTTAAAATTATTTCACAATGTTGCAATTTGGAATACCACATAATTGGGGCACTTTCCTTTTTACAATGAAACCAGTAGTAAATATTTTTGGTTTCATTACAGTCACTTAAATCAGCATCCACATAAATCCTTAAAAATAAACCTTTATTAAATCTAATTCCTATGTATTTAGTATATTTTAAATATCTAAAAAATTTTAAATCATTTATCTAATATTCATACTTCATATTATTATTTTTTCTGCATCTTTACTTACAGCGAAAATAATATCCGGTATAGTTCCCGTAGCCAAATATAGTAAACTACCTATATTATGCATATTAGTTTGTGAATCGAATTCCTTATTCCTTAATTCTTCATTTTCTATGAATGCTAAATTTGAACATTCTTTATAGTTATCAATATTAAATTTCTCTATAATTTTATTATTGAGAGCTTTTATCCATTTATCTTTATCAAACCTATTGAAAATTTCTTCATATGTATCTGGAGGTAGTAATTTCTACATTATAAAGTTCACTAAATTATAATTAGTTATTGGTTTTAATTTTTTATTATTTACATTTAAATCATTTTGATGTATTTTTTTTACTTATAATTAAAATTATTAATTTCATTATTAACATTTGAATTTTGAATTTGATTTTTATTTTTATTTAATTGTTTGTTTATATTTTATCTTCTAAATTTGTAGTATTAATTTTATATTACTCATTTAAATTAGAATTTGATCAACCTTTTCATTTTCATGATTATTAGAAATGTTTCGCTTATTTTCATTTTATTTATTGAATTCATTTATTATTTATTGAATTATTGTTTAAATCTTTAATTTGAACATTCTTTCATTTTTCATCATTTAAAATTGTTTAAATTATTTTCTTTAATTAAATTTTTAATATTTAATTATAAAAGTTACTTTAAAAAAAAATTAAAATTATGTTTTATAAGAAAATAATTTTTTATTAATTAATAATACACAAAAATAATTAATAAACACTTCTTTTTTATTGTTTAAATTAAGTTTTAATATTGTAAATTTTATTTAAAATTTTTATTAAGACTATATTGATTGTTTTATGTTAATAAACTTACAAAGATTAATAAAATATAATCTCTTTGTTAAAAATAAATTAAATTTTTGTATTATTATCAAGCCATATTTACTATTAATAGCTTAATTTTCTAAATTGATTAAATCTTTGTAATTTCTTTATATTGTATAAAAATCTATAATTTAAATAAACTTTAAATATTAATAAAATACTTTATTCGCCGTTTATAATCTTTTTTTCTTCATTCCATTTACAATATTAAAAAATATAATGACAACAATTTGAAAAATTTTAGATTCTTTATATTTATTTCTAATATATTAACAATTTAATGAAAATTATTATATATATTTTTTAAATTAATATTGTCCAATATTTAGTTTTAATATTTAACTATTATTATAAGTATTATTTATAACGAACAATATTAAATAATATTTATTAATACATTATATTAATAATGTAACAATGAATAATATTATTTATACACATTATAAGAGTTATTCCTAAAAGTGGTAATATCTTAATTCTTTGGCCAAAGAAAGTGATATTACCGTTGAATCTTTAGAAATAACTGTATAGATTATTTTAAATAGGTAGAAGTTAGTTTTAACACTAAAAAATTTGTTTTACTAAACACAAACACAAGTTATATTATTATGTTTTAAATATATAATTTATTTATTAAAATTTATTAGTTTATTAATTAAACTCTTATTTTGTTATTTATATAATTTGACTAATCTATTTTTATTGAATAATAGTAAAGAATTAATTATATGAAATATTTATAAATTTTTAGTGTTAAAACTAACTTTTACCTATTTAAAATAATCTATGCAGTTATTTCTAAAAATACAACGGTAATGTCTTAATATGTATAATTTTTTTAATATTTCAAAATATTTATTAATATTTTATAACCTCTATCAATATTTATAGTCTTTAATAATATTTTTCAATTATTAATATTTTATAACCTCTATCAATATTTATAGTCTTTAATAATATTTTTCAATTATTAATATTTTATAATATTTTAATAATTATTTTATTACTATTTAATTCTACAAATTAATTCATAATAAATCTGTAATAAATATAAACAATAATTTTTATGTCATTCTTTGATTTTTTTAATTCAATAAATGTATTAATTGTTAAATATATTTAATCAATAAATTATATTATTAAAATAAAGTTAGAATACAAAGAAAACCAATTTAATTAAAATTTAATATATAATCTCTTTGTTAAAAATAAATTAAATTTTTGTATTATTTTCAAGCCCTATTTACTATAAATAGCTTAATTTTCGGATGGAGGTGCATTTCGAAAATTTGTATTTCGAAAACTTGTATTTCGTAAAAGTGCATTTCGGAAAATATGACGCATTATAATGTAATAAATAAATAAATTAATAAATAAATTATAAAATAAATAAATTATAAAATAAATAAATTATTAAATAATAATGAATGTGTTGCATTTCGCAATGTTGCATTTCGCAATATGATATGGGGCGCATATTAAATTTTTGCAATGAGGCGCATAAAAAACAAATAAAAAAATGAAAAATTTTTTAACACAAATTATGAAAGCCATGTTATGAAATAAAATAAAATAGAATTTAAAAAAATTAAATAAATAAATAAAAAATATATATATAAATAAATGAATAGAAAATAAACAAATAAATAAATATTTCTTTTTTTATTAATTACTTACAAAAAAAAATAAAGTAAAAAAATTAAAAAAAAAAAAAATTATTATAAAATTAAATATATTTATATTATTTTTTTGATAAATGAATAATAATAAATAAAATAAAAGATAATAAATAATATAACAGTATTATATATGTATTTTTATTAAAAAGACGATAACAAATAATAAATAAAAAAAATAATATAAATTTTAGAATAAAGAAAAGAAACAAATAAATAAATATTTTTTTATTAATTACTTATTTACGAAAAAAAAAATATAAAAATAAAAATTCATTATAAAATTAAATATTTTTATAAAATTTTTTTGATTTGAAATATTAAAAAAAAAATTCAATATTATTAAAATATTAAATAAAAATATAATTATAAAAAAAAATATTCAAAAAATATTCAATATTATTAAAATATTAAATAAAAAATATAATTATAAAAAAAATATTCAAAAAATATTCAACATTATTAAAATATTAAATAAAAAATATAATTATAAAAAAAAATATTCAAAAAATATTCAATATTAATTAAATAAAAAAATAATGAAGAAATATTCAATATTATTAAATTATTAAATAAAAAAAATATTTTTTTTTAATTCTTGAAATTTTATTCTTCTCTTTTAATAACGTATTAGTATATTTAATAATTAACAATTGAAATATGCTGTTAATTATTATTATTAATCATAAATTAACGAATAATTTTTTATTTTATTATTATATATTTAAATGTAATTGTGTATATTTTATATTTTTGAATAAAACTTATAAATTATTAATAAAAAAATAAATTAAGATATCAGTATCAAAATCATATATATATTCGTGTTAACAGTATTTTATTTAAAAATAGTTAATAATAATTTTTTTTATGAAAAATTTATCATAAAACATATATATATTTTTGGTATTGAAATGTAAATATCGTTGATTTTATTTTTTGCTAATTAATTAAATAAAATAAAATGAAATATTTTGCCAGAATTATGTATAAATATATAATAATTTTATTTTATGTCAATTCATTCCTTTAAAATTTTATTTCACGCTCTTCTGAAATTAGTACAAATATTGATTAAATCTAAAATTCATAGGTGAACTTTATTCAAAAATATTCTAAGGGCTTGTCTAGAGCAGCTAATACAATGTCATCAACAAAATATAATGTCTACTACAACATAAATACAAAATATATAATAACAATTAAAAATTATAATAAAAATTATAATAATAAATAATATAAATTATAAAATAAATAATATAATTTTGAATTAGGAATTCTTTTAAATGTCTTTATTCCCCACTATCGATATATAGCTCCTTAAGAGCAATAGTTCCACCTGAAGGAACATCCGAATAATTTTTTTTTAGATCAGAATTGGAATACCTTTTCGATGTTTTATTTATTTAAATTTAAAACATCAGTATAAAATTATTGATATATTTTTTAGAATTTACAATGAATTCTGAAGAAGTGTAGGGATAAATAATATTAACCATATATAAAATAATATATGATTATTTAATGTTAATGATTCAGTTTTTTTTTTAATTAACAAATAAATAAAATAATAAATTATATTTTTGATTACTTATTTAATTAATTATTTAATTATTTTTTATATTTTATTTTTTATATATTAAAAAAATATTTAAAAAATGAACAAATTACTTATTTATTATTTACTTATTTTTTATTTTTTTTCTTATTTTATATTTTAATGTTATGTTTAAAAAATAAAATGTTTAATTATTTTTTATTTTTTTTTTTTTTTATTTTATTTTATTTTTTAATATTTAAAAACAAGACGTTTATACAATTATTAATTATTTATTATTTTTTTATTTACAACTTTATTTATTTATTTATATTTTTTTTTAATTTTTTTTAAAGTTTAAAAAAAAATGTTTTCTTTTTTTTTTAATACTTAAAAAATAAAACATTTATTTAATTATTAATTATTTATTATTTCTTTATTTATTATTTTATTTATTTATTTATTTATTTATTTATTTATTATTATTTTTATTTAAAAAAATGTTTTTTTATTTTTTATTTTGTTTTATTTTATTTTATTTTTTAATGTTTAAAAAAAGTATTTACTCTTTTAATTATAAAGGTATTAATAAAATGCCTAACCTAATTATTATTATTTATAAAAGTATGGTATTTTACTAAGTTGTATTTCGCCAAAATTTTAATGGCTTGTATATTTACGTCATAAAATATCAACACATTTATTATTAACGCCATAAATTAAATATATGGCTTTTAAAAATTGTAGAAAATAAGCCACAAAACAATGACACAATTGCATATACGCCCCACGTAATTATACGTAACTTAAAAATTTTTGAGAATTGCAACTTTATTTATTTAATTAATAATTATTTATTTATTTATTTATTAAATTTTTAATGAAATTAAGTGGCTTTAAATATAAAAATATTCAAGCCATTTTACGAAATACAAGTTTTTGAAATACAAATTTTCGAAATGCAACTCTCCTTAATTTTCTAAATTGATTAAATCTTTGTAATTTCTTTATATTGTATAAAAATCTATAATTTAAATAAACTTTAAATATTAATAAAATACATTATTCGCCGTTTATAACCTTTTTTTTAACATAATCACAACAATTTGAAAAATGAATAATCATAGTAAAATTAAATTATATTGTTTTAAAAAATTATAAATTATATTTTTTTAAAAAATAAACATATTATTTTATATATAATTAAAATTAATTTATATTTTAACATAAAACATCTTTATTTAATATAGTGAAAAAAACTTCAAATTACGAAATTATTATTCTTTCAACTCAATGGATCAATTTATAAAAATTCCATCTACTTTCAATTTTTATAGTACTTCTCAAAAAGAATTTCTTTCAAATTCAATAAATAATGCGCATATAGAATTGAATAAAAATATTAATTTATCTTCATCTGAATTAACTAACAACGTTAAAAATATAAATGATAATTCTAAAAAAAATCTAATTAATAACTTTTTTCAAAATAAGTAAATATTTCAAAATTCTAAAATGATTTTAAATAAATAATTAAATAAATAGGAATAAATTATTATATAAATAAGTAAAAATTATATATATATATATATATATATATTAATATATTATATTTATTTATATAATTTATATTTATATATAATAAATAAAGAACATATTCGGAAATGACCTATGAATTTTATGGATTTGCATTCTATTTAATTTCATTTTTAGCTTTTAGTAATATTAATCTTTGGATAATTATTTAGAATTTATTTTTTAAAAATTAATTAATCAAACAAAAACTTATAAAAATACAATTAAATATACATATAAATTCATTAAAAATTATTTACGTTATTTAGTTTTATGGTTAATATGGGCGTTTACTACAAAATCTACAGATTCATATTTAAAAGAACATTTTGGATTTACATATTTTCCTAAGAGGTTTATTATAATTTTTATTAATATTTTATTAGTTTTATTTTATACTAATTATTCCTTTTTTTTTTTTTTCCCAAAAAAGATATTGGGCTGTTGTTATACCGAATTATATTATTATGTGCATTTTATTTTATGTTGTTATTTTTTTATGTTATAATTTTATCCATACACCCTCATTTAATTCATTAAATACAATAACAGGTTTATATATATATATATAAAGATATTTATTTATATATAAATTCTTAATTAAAAATATAGTAATAATAATCAACATTTTATATATATTCATTATAAATGTTATTATATATTTAATATTTATAATTATTATTATATATTAGATAAATATTCGATTTTAATGAAAAATGCCAAATATATAAGATTAGAAAATGATGAAGATATCCCGGAATTACAAGACATACCTATAAGTGTTGTCAATGCTTATTTATATAGTGATTCTTTTAATGATTCAAATAAATATTAATCTATTTATTCATAATTCTGAATATTACAATAAAAAATTGATTTCATTTAAAGTAAAGAAATAAATAAATTATAAATATATAAATTATAAATATATATATATAGTCAAATATTTTATATAATATGTAATATATAATTAATTTGAAAAATAATAAAATAATTATATATTAAACAAATTTATAAATAATTGATTATTAAAATTTCTTTTTTTATTTCAAATTTATAAAAAAATATATAATTTTAAAACAATATTTATATAATCATTTATTTTTCAATTTTATAAACTAAATATATTTAATATTTTTTAATTAAACTATCAAAATGTATTATAGTTAAAAAGAACAATTATTATATAAATTATTCAACTTTAAAAAAAAAATAATATATTAATATTTATGATCATTTTTGGAATATATTATAATGAATAAATGTTTTATATAAAACATTTATTCATAATTTATTATTTATTTATTTAATTTTTATATTTTAATTTTATTCATTCATTTATTTAATTTTTATATTTTAATTTTTATTATGTACAATGTCAAATAATAACAATAATGTTAATCCTCTACCTGTAAAATCAAATTCTCATCTTCCAATACCTTCAACCACTCTTAATAATTTTAAAAATAAAAATTTATTAAATAGAATAAGAAGAAAAGAAGTTATTAAAGAATTAATGGAGACTGAACGATTATATGTATCTGATTTACAGATATCAATTGAAAGTTGTGTTAATCGATTAGAAGCTGTTTCTTGGCTTCCTCTAAATAAAATTACCTATTATAAGAAATGTTCAAGAATTATTTGTTTTTCGACAAGGTATTTTAAAGAATATGAAAAATTCTGTAAAAGAATTAGAGTTAAAAAATGGATGATAATTCCAATAATAAAAATCTCTTTGAAAAAGAAATAAATGAAATAATGAAGAGATTTGTAAAATATATAAGTGAAGGTTTTATTCGTCGTAAAAAAAAATTTAAGCTGTATTAAGAATTTTTTCATTACACCAAGAAACAATTAACATATTTTAGAGATAAGGAACGTAAACCAGAAATTATTAACACAATCAAGACTACATTTACAAGACTTTTTAATTAAGCCCGTTCAACGTATTTATAAATATCTCCTTTTATTAAAAGAAATTATACATTATTCAGATAAAAATTGTGAAGAATTGGAAAATTTAAAAAAAAAAATTTAGCTCTGAAGTGGCCAGAGAAAATGATCATATTAAATGGTTAATTGAACATGTACAACGTAATGATAAATTTATTGATATATTAGATACTCAAGATCAGTGTAAATATATAATTATTGAACGTTATGTTGATATTATTTATTAATTTATTATTCAGTATTATTTAGTATTTATTTTTTTATTTAATAGCCAATACTCGTTTTCAATTGATTTCTTGATTTATAAAAAAGAAAAAATATTAAAATTAGTTATATCTCTTATTATCTTTACAATATAAATGACTCTAATTTAATTCAAAGTATATGTCAAAGTATACAATATAAAAAATTGTACAATAAATTAATAAAATATACGGATTATTAAATTAAATTGATTTTTTATTATTTTTTAAAAAATAAAGTATAATTCATTATAATAATAATTCATTTTAATAATAATTCATTTTAATAACAATTATATAAATATTATATATTTTAAAAAAAAATATTATTATAAAAGTTTTAATTAATATATTTTAATTAAATAGTATTATTAAATAATTTTATTAAATAATTTCAAATTAATATATGAATATTTATTATTTTATGCTAAGATATTTTATTATATTTTATAATAATTTTATTACATATTATCTTATCATTAAAAAAAGAATAAATAGAGAATTTATTTTCTATTTATATTTAATAAATGATTAAATATTATTTCTATTGGTTAATACAATAATATTAAGGGATTATTTATTTATATAAATAATATAAGTTAATTATGTTATGATAAACACAATAATTATTATTCTGACATTCCTCCTTAAATTAATCTTTCTATAAGATTAATTTATTATTTTATTTGTTTATTTTAATGGTCAATTTTAGTTAGTATTGAATTTCTAAATTTATCCATTAATGTGTTATCAAGGTATTTGGTAAAACCATCAGCTAAATTATATTTTGATTTTATATATTTTAGTTTAATTTTCCTTTGGTTAATTAATTCTCTTATATAGTGATAACGTATATCAATATGCTTTGTTTTAGGATTAATTGATTGATTTTCACTATTATAAATGACTGCTTTATTGTCGACGTTAATTGTTAAGTAATTTAAGTTAAAATTTAGTTCATTTAAAAAAGTTCATATACCATACACTATGCTTCGCACATTCACTCAAGCTATAATATTCAGCTTCTGCCGTAGACGTTGATACACAATGTTGAAGTTTTGAATACCAACTAGTGGGTGAACCACCTATCGATATTAGAAAACCTGAGGTGGACCTTCTAGTGACTGGATCCCCAGCATAGTCAGCATCTGTATATATTTCAATTGATGTGTTTTTTGTAAATTTGATTCCATAATTAGCGGTTGATTTTATATATCTGAAAATTTTTAACACACTTTCCCAATCTTCATAATTTGGATTGTTTGAATTCCTTGATGCTCTACTTACGGCAAAAAGAATATCCGGACGTGTACATATTGCCAAATATAATAGATTTCCAATAGCACTTCGATATTTTGTTTCATTAAATTTTATTTCTCTTAATTCTTTGTTTTCAACTGGCTTTAAATTCTTTGTTTGTCTATAATTATCAATATTAAATTTATTTAAAATATCGTTAATATATATTTTTTGATGTAATATATACCCACCTTTACATTTTTCAAATTTGATTCCAATTACGAAATCCACATCCCCAATGTCTTTGATTTCAAATTTTTCTTTAATTAATCTTTTTGTATTGTTAATTTCCGATTTTGTTCCTGAAATTAATATATCATCGACGTATACAGATAATATACATATTATGTCTTTATTTCTGTTTTCTTTTACGTATATATAGGGTTCTGTAATGAATTGTAAAAATAAAAAAAATTATTTTACACAATTATTTTAGTTGACCCAATAGGTCGACACAGAAAGTAAATCAGAAAAGAAAATTGGTTTTATAAGAACTTGTTTTATTAATTTTATTAAAATTTAAAAATTTATTTATTTATTAATTAATATTGTAATATTCTGAATTACTTATAATTAATTAATAAAATCGCGAAGAATTAATCATTTAAAAATTTTACACCTATTTATACTTTTTACGGAAAAATAGTTTTCTTTGTAAAAAGTTATTTAAAATTTCTAGAAACTATTGATTAAAATCTTATAGAAAAATTTAGAAAATTTAATATAAAAGTTGTCTTAAAATTTTTGATTTTATTCTATTAATTTCTACGTAAAATACAGAAATAAAAATACAGAAATAAAATACAGAAATTTATAATAAAAATTTAAAAAATAAAATTTTTTTATAAAGTTTGTAACAAGTGTGAGTCTAACCCAGAGTGTTCGCCCAGATGGTCATAGTGACTAACTAGACCATGGTTACTATTTTATTAATTGTGTGTAAGAAATACTAATTATTTGTTAATAATTATATTTCTTAGTCTTTATAATTATTCTTAATAATTATAAATATATTTAAATATTAATCAATACATTCAATTAATATATAAAATTATTTAATCTATATTTATATGTTTATTTATTTTATAATAGAAATTTATTTAAATAATTATTATTTATACATTTAGTTTATTTATTATTTATTTAATTATACATTTAATAATTAAATTTTTTGTAACAATTTTTCTTAATTATTTACATTATGTATTTAATGAGAATTTTTCTGTATTTTATTTTAAATAATATTTATTAATTTAGTATCGATTTAGATCATATTTTATTTGTTTAATTTTCCGTGTATTTCCATGATCTAAATCAAATATAGGAAATCGGTATATTAAGGTTTATCCAGAATACTTTATTAAGTATGTGGTTTTACTTAATATATACGATGACCAATATGAATAGAATATTGGTCGAAAATTTATCTAGTTTTTTCTCCTAATCTTTTTCTAGATAATTGTTAAGATTAGAAAACTTTTCTTATTTAACCTTATTTTACAAAATTATTATAAATAAGGCTCTTAAATTTATTTAGTTACTTTTAAAGAGAAATTTTTAATAACAGATAAAATACCTACTTATTTATTACTTGGAAATAAATTTATGAAAAATTATAGCTTACATTATAATTACAATGACAAAATTATTTTTACAGATTTAAATTTCAATCAATTTAAGAAAAAATTTTTATCAATAAAAAATTATAAAAAATTTAATAAAAATTTTATTTATTCAAAATTATATAGTACAAACTTTAATAAATATAAAAATTTTAATAAAAATAATTATGAAAAATTTAATAATAAAAAATTTTATGAATCAAATTTTACATGTAAACAAAACAAATTAGTAGATTCAACGTTAAATAAATCCACAGATAATAGTCCAAATTACACCAAATTTCAGATATATATGAATTATGATAAAAACAACAAGAATATCAAAAATAAAAAGCCACATTTATATTTAAAATTTTTCAAAAAACGCGATCTAAATTCTAGAAAAAATTATGAAAATATTAATCAAAATAATTTGAAAAATATAGCTAATAATGATAATAATAAAAATTTAGCTTGTGTAACCACAAATAATACCACAAAAATTAATGAAAATTTTTCAAAAAATTTATTAAAAAATTCAAAAAATAATTTTGAAATTCAAGATGAATTTAATTTCAATTATTTTATATATTCATTTTTATCTAATAATAATGAAGAAATAGATTATTATGATGACGAAGAAGAAGAAGACTTTGAAATAGCAGATATTCCTGAAGCATATAGAGATTTAGTTGAAGTTTTTAGTAAAATTAAAGCTGATAAATTACCACCACATAGACTTACTGAGTGCAAGATTGTGCTACAAAAAGATGCTACCTTACATTATGGTCCAATATATCCACTTACAGAAGAAGAAAATAAAGTTTTGAAAGAATACATAAAAGAAAATTTAAAAAAGGGTTTTATTAGACATTCTGAATCACCTGCTGGATACCCAGTTTTATTTCAAAAGAAAAAAGATGGTACTTTGCGTCTTTGTATTGATTATAAAAAACTTAATGCTGTTACAATAAGAAATTCATATACATTACCTTTGATAACAGATATTATTGAAAGAGTAAAAGGTGCAAATTATTTTACTAAGCTAGATCTTCGTTCTGCTTATAATTTAATTCGCATAAGAGAAGGTGATGAATATAAAACAGCTTTTCGCACAAAATATGGACATTACGAATATCTTGTAATGCCATTTGGATTAACTAACGCTCCTGCTACTTTTCAATCATTTATAAATTCAGTTTTACGCCCATATTTAGAAAAATTTGTTATTTTATATTTAGATGATATATTAATGTAAAGATATTATGCGCCACACTATAATATCTTTAATTGAAAATTCAGCCACTTTTCAAGTGACTGAATTACGAAAAAATATTTCTGTAAAATTATTGTGAAACAATAATTTAAATCAATTAAATAAAGTTCAAAACAAAATAAATTATTAATTTATTTTGTGAAATATTAATTTTTTAACTTTAATTTATAAAATTTTTCATTGTTTTTAAATTTAAAATATATAATAAATATATTATTAATATTAGAATAATAAATAATTAATAAATGAACTCAATTGAAATTATTTAGTCTTAGTTTTAATAGTTAATTTGAAATTTCTATTTTTAGAAATAATAAATAAATTTATTAAATAATAAAGTTTAGTTAGTTAGATAGTCCGTAAATAAATAAAATTAAATATAAATAAATTAGTATAATATATAATAAATATAATTATGAAAAAATATAAAAATACTTCAAAATTTCTTAAATTTTGAAAGGGGTAATTGTTATTAATTTTAAATATAAAATTTTAATTATTTAAATATTAATAAAAAATTATTATAACAAAACAAATTTTTATTTGAACATTTTTTTATTTTTTTGTGTTAGTTATTGTAATCTATATCAGTTTAAACATTACAATTAATTTATTCAAAAACATTAGAAGAACATACTGAACATGTTAGAACAATTTTAAAAACATTATTAGATAATAATTTATATGTTAAACCAAAGAAATGTGAATTTCATAAACAACAAGTTGAATTTTTAGGACATGTAATATCTGGAAAAGGAATAGCTACCGACCCAAATAAAATTAAATCAGTAAAAGAATGGCCAACTCCAAAATGTGTCAAGGATATACAAAGATTCTTAGGTTTATGTAATTATTACCGCCGCTTTGTTGAAAACTTCGCATTTATAGCTAAGCCATTACATAATTTAACTAAGAAGAATATAAAATTTATTTGGTCGAAGGAATGTGAAGATGCTTTCCAAGAATTAAAAACAAGACTTACTACTTCTCCAATCTTGTTACATCCAGATACACAAAAACCATTTATTGTGGAGTGTGATGCAAGTAACTTCGCAATAGGTGCAATTTTATCGCAGAAGGATGATGAAGGAAAACTTCATCCTGTTGCTTATTATTCCAGAAGCTTAAATAATGCAGAATTAAATTACTCAATTACAGAAAAAGAGTTATTGGCTATAAAAAGTGCATTTTCTACTTGGAGACACTTACTACTTGGAGCCAAGTATCAAGTTACGGTTTTCACTGACCATAAAAATTTAATATATACTTTAGGAGGTAAAGTTGAAAATCAACGTCAACATCGTTGGCATTTATTCTTTCAAGAATATAATTTTCAACTTATCTACCGCCAAGGAAGAAAAAACGGAAAACCAGATAGCTTGTCAAGAAGACCAGATTATGAGAAAGACTTAGAAGAAATACGCCCAGAACACATTTTAGATAGCAAGAATATCTCTACTACTCCATGCTTAATAGGTGTTGTAAGTACTTTGATCGATAAAATTATTGAAGAAACCAAGAAAGATGAAACAGCTAAAGATATTCATTTATACTTTAGCCCAAACAATGCTAATCAAGGTTACTTTTATCGACCATTTAGGAAAATGAATAAATTTCAAATTAAAAATAATATGATTTTATACAATAATCTTATTTATGTTCCAGCTTCTTTACGATTAGAAATATTAAATAGGTACCACGATAAACCTACTGCTGGACATTTAGGTATTAGAAGAACAGAAGAATTAATTTCTAGAAACTTTTGGTGGCCAAAGATGCATGAAGATATTACAAAATTTGTCAACTCTTGTGATCAATGTGCTAGAAATAAGGTTACAAGACACAAGAGATATGACTTATTAAGACCTTTGGAAGTTCCTGATCGCCCTTGGAAGTCAATCGAAATAGATTTTTTGTGTGGACTACCGGAATCCAAAAAATACACGGTAATTATGGTTGTTGTGGATCGTTTCTCAAAAATGATTCACTTAATTCCATTTAAAGAAATACCTACTGCCGAAGAAACAGCTAAAGCATTCATAAAACACATATTTAGATTACATGGACTACCTGAAGATATCTACACTGACAGAGGAACACAATTCACCAGTGCTTTATGGCTTGAACTTATGGAAAAACTTTGGATTCGACCAAAGATTGTTACTACCGACCATCATGAAACAGTTGGTCAAGTGGAACGTTGTAATTCATTTATCGAACAATATTTAAGATGCTACTCAAGAGCCTTTTTCCATGATGATTGGGTTGAATGGCTACATTTAGCAGAATTTGTTTATAACAATACAATTAATGAGTCTACTAAACAAACACCATTCTTTATTAACTATGGTTTTAATCCATCCATTGATGACATTTTCTTATTTAACGGTACTAACTCTAATTTTAAATATATTCAAAATGTAGGTGATAACTTTCCTTTAGTTAAAGAAGTGTTAATGCTTGCACAAGATTTATATAAAAGACAAGCGGATAAGAAAAGAATTGTTGCACCAGAGTTAAAAGAAAATGAAAAAGTATGGATTAATGCTCCACCAGCGTTTGCTACTAATGAAAATCAAAAACTTGCTCCATGCAAGTATGGACCATACAAAATCTTGGAAGTGCTACCTAATGGTAATTATAAAATCGACATTTCGAAATCACCTTTTCCAAAACATCATCCAGTAGTACCTGAAGTGTATAAAACATAGATTAAATCATCACCTTCATTAACATTTTCAATATCCTCAATGTTTTCTGAATAATTATGATTTTCAATTAAATATTCTTCCACATGATTCAATTTAATATCCACATTGTTGGAAGTAGCTAAATATTTAAGAATGTTTTTTGGATTTGCTTCATTAATGATATATTCAATACGATCACTTGGGAATTCAGGATCAATTGGTAAATAAGCTGAACCAGATTTCATTACAGCCAATGTAGCTACTACAAATAAATATGATCTATCACATAAAATAGGAACAATATCGCCTTTACCAACCCCTTTACTTCTTAAATAGAAAGCTAAAGAGTTACTCATTTCATCAATTTCCTTAAAAGTAAATTTCATTCCTTGATAAATAATAGCATTTCTATTTGGATATTTCTTTGCAACCTTACTAAATTCAACATGATATAATTTATCAAAATCATATTTAATATTTTCTTTATTAAATGAAAGTAAAATATTTTCTTTTTCTAATTCAGGAATATATTCGATATCCTTGACCATTTCTTCGAAATGAGAAATATTCTTAATGACTTCAATATAACTATCAAGAATCTTATTGATCATAGAATCATCATATAAATTCTTATTAAATTCAGCATAAAGGTAATAATTATTGTCTGTTTCAAGAATATTAATCAATAAATCAAATTTAACGGTATTAAATTGATTGATAATATCTTCGTTTGAATTAATTTCATTATCATTCAAATTAAATATATTTTCTTTGAATTTTCCAGTATTGGTAACATTTGGTTGATATACAAAAGCATTATTAACATTTGGTAATTTTAATGCTTTAGTAATATCAGATAATGAAATATCTTGATTATCATAAATATTGACTAATAAGTTCATATTTCTCTTTATGATGTCAATAAATTTTTCATTTTCATTTTCATATTTCAAAAGAATTGGTAAAGTACTGACAAACATACCAATCATGTTTTCTACGTATCCATTGTTTCTATTAGCACTAATAATTGAACTATAAATAGTATCTTGTCCACTATATTTGGATAAAATATATCCATAAATACTAATAAAGAAGGCCGTTTTACTAATGCCATTGTTTTTAGTGTATGTATTAATAGTTTCACTTAATTGATGATTAACCGGTTTTAATAAATCACCATAACTATTTTCCTTTTCTTCAATTTCTAATTCATTATTTAATTTTTTAATTTCCTTTTTCATTGGAATATTTAATAATTCGTATTCACTATTAAAAATTTCACGATAAAATTCAATTTGATTATTGAAATATCCTTCTTTTTTCTTTTCGTCCATATATAATGCATAATCACTAAATTGAATTTCAAATTTATCAATTTCATTATCATTATAATAACGATTTAATTGTTCCATAATAATACCTGCTGTAGCACCATCAGAAATAATATGATGCATATCAATTAATAAAGCTTTATCTTCAATGAAACCTACTCTAATTAATGGAGCCTTAGATAAATCAAATGGTCTTACAAATGATTTAATATTTTCAAAGGTGTATGATTCAAATTCTAACGAACATTCACTATCAATAAATCCATAAACTTCAGTTTGTCCATTAATTTCTTTCTTTTCATATTTACTTCTAAGAATTTCTTGACTTTCAAATAATTTATTAATTGCTTCTTTTATCTTTTCAATATTAACTCGTTCATTTAATTTAAATAAGAAAGGAATATTATAAATAATAGAATTTGGATTTTTAATGGAATCAATATATACACCTAATTGTTGCGATGTGACAGGGAATTCCGATTTGTTTTGTTTTTCTATAATTTCAATTTCATTTGAAATATTTTCATCATTTAATGAATTTTCAATATATTTTCCTAAATTGTAAATTACGGAATTTGTAAATATATCTTTAATAGTTAATTTAACATTAAGTTCTTTTTCAATTTTAGAAATAACTCTAATAGCATTTAAACTATCTCCACCTAATTCATAGAAATCACTCATAACGCCAATTTCTTTTGAATCAATATTAAATATTTCACTGTAAATTTGACAAATACATTTTTCAATTTCGGTTTCTGGGGCAACATATTTCTCTTTAATTAAATCTTCAATATTTGGTTTTGGTAATGATCTTCTATCTAATTTACCATTGGAGGTTAATGGAATTTCTTGAATTCTCTTATAGTAATTTGGAACCATATATAATGGTAATTTTTTCTTGAGATATTCTCTAATTTCTTTTCCATTAATTTTTTCATTAGCTATAATGAAGTAACACATTAAGAATTTTTCTCCATTGTCTTTTATCTTATCAATAACAATTGAATGTTCAATGCCTTCAATTTCATTAATCGTATTTTCAATTTCACCAAGTTCAATTCTTTGACCATGAATTTTAACTTGTAAATCAGTTTTACCTAAATATTCAATTTCTCCATTTTCTCTCCATTTACCAAGATCTCCTGTTCGATAAATAATTTGGTTATGTTTATCATTATTGAAATTGAATGGATTTTCAATATATTTTTCTTTAGTTAATTCTTCACGATTAAGATATCCCTTACCAACACCATAACCTCCAATAAAGATTTCTCCTTCTACTCCAACTGGTACTGGTTTAAGATACTTATCTAAAATATATACTTTACAATTACATAACTGTTTGCCAATTGTAATTGATTTATTATCATTTTCATTTACCTCAGTAAATGAACAATCAACGGCACATTCGGTTGGTCCATAACCGTTATAGATTTTACAATTTGAATAATTATGAATATCTCTACATAATTCTTTTGATAAGATTTCACCAGTTAAAACTACCGATTTAACTTCATTTAATGATCTTCTAAATTCTTCATATTCCATAAATAATTTAAATCTACTTGGTGTTGTATTAATAAGTTCAACTTTATTTTCAGTGATATATTTAGATAGTAATGAAATATTATTATATAAAATATCATCTACTAATACAATCTTTAATCCATGAATCAAACTCAAAGTAATTTCAATGTGTGAAATATCAAATGAAAAGTTGGACAAAACTAATACACTATTAACATTATTACTCTTAACGAATAAATTATAAATACAGAAATTATCTTCATTTCCATTGAAAGATCTGACATAATTATATATGTTGAAATGACTTACTAAAGCACCTTTTGGTTTACCAGTTGTACCAGAAGTATAAAGCACATAACATAAATCATCTGGTTCATTAACATTATTAATACTATTTCTATTAAGATAGAAATCATGATGTTTCAAATTATAGAATTTATAGGAATTGTTTTCTAAATTAATAATTATATTTTCAGTATTATTGTATAAAACAATTTTTGGTTTAATTTCTTCAATGATGAATTGAATACGATCAATAGGTAATTTACTATCAATTGGTAAGAAAGCACCACCTGCCTTAGAAATAGCAATTGTACTAATGATATAAGATGGAGAACGATCACTTATAATTGGAACAATATCATTTCTAGTAATACCACATTTTCTTAGGTAATGAGCTAAAGAATTACTCATTTCATCTAATTCACCATAGCTAACAGTTAATTCATTATAAACAATAGCACATTTGTTTGGATTTTCTTTTGCAATTCTACTAAATTCAATATGATATAAGTTATCTGTTCTTTCAAGATTAATATCAGAGTTAAATTCATTGATTACTTTTTCTTTTTCATCCATTGGAATATATTCAATATCCCTAATATGATTATCGAAACTAGAAATATTTTTAATAACTTCAACATAACTATCAATCATACTATTAATCATTGATTCTTCATATAAATTATTATCGAAATTTACAAAAATAGTATAGTTATTGATATTTTCAATTATAAGTAATGAAATATCAAATTTTGGAGTGTTATTACTTTCTTTAATTAATTCTTCAATTTCACCTGACATTCCATTAGTTTCATCTTCGAAAATATTATATTCATTATTATTTGTAGTTGTTTTTACGTAGGGTTGATAAACGAAGGAATTGTTAACATTTTTCATTTTCAAAGAGTTAAAGATTTCGGATAATGAAAGATCTTGATTATCATAAATATTAACTAATAAATTCATATTTTCTTTTATATTATCAATGAATTTTTCATTTCCATTATCATACTTCAAAAGAATTGGTAAGGTACTAATAAACATACCAATCATATTTTCTACATATTGATTATTTCTGTTAATACTAATAATAGAACTGTAGATTGTATCTTGTCCACTGTATTTAGAAACAATATATCCATATATACTACTAAAGAATGCCGTTTTACTTATATAATTTCTTCTTACAAATTCATTAATAGATGCATATAATTGATTATCAATAGTTTTTGAACAATTACCTACATTGGAAGTATTACTGTCTTCTAATTTTTCACTTAATTGATTATTTTCTTTCTTTGGAAGACTCAATAAATCATAATCACAATTAAGCATTTCACGATAAAATTCAATTTGATTTTCAAAGTGTCCTTCTTTTTTCTTTTCATCCATATGTAAAGCATAATCACTATATTGAACTTCAAGTTGTTCACTTTCATTCTTATTATAATAACGATTTAATTCATTAATGAGAATTACAGAGGAAGCACCGTCATATACAATATGATGCATATCAATTAATAATACTTTATTTTCAATAAATCCAACTCTAAATAATGGAGCCTTCGATAAATCGAATGGTCTAACAAATGATTTGGCATTTTCAAATGTATACGATTCAAATTCTAATGTACAATCATTATCAATAAAACCATGAACTTCCACTTCTCCATCAACTTCTTTTTCACCATATCTACTTTTGAGAATTTCCTGACTTTCAAATAAATTGATAATGGATTCCTTAAGTTTTTCAATATCGATAGTTTTGTTTAATTTAAATATTGAAGGTTCATTATAAATAATAGTATCAGGATTCTTTATTGTATCGATGTAAACACCTAATTGTTGTGGTGTAACAGGGAATTCTAATTTATTTTGTTTTTCTATAATATCAATTTCAGTTGAAATAATTCCATTACTTATAATTTCTTCAATATGTTTTCCTAAATTTCTGATTATAGAATGGGAAAGAATATCTTTAATATTCAATTTAACATTAAATTCTTTTTCAATCTTGGAAATTACTCTAATGGCGTTCAAACTATCTCCTCCTAAATCATAAAAGTCTGTCATTGCACCAATTTCTTTTACATCAATATTGAAAGTTTCACTGTACATCTTACAAAGAGATTTTTCAATATCCGTTTCTGGTGCAACGTATTTTTCCTTAATTAAATCATCAATATTTGGTTCAGGTAATGCCTTTCTATTTAATTTACCACTTGGAGTTAATGGAATTTCTTGAATTCTTTTATAGTAATTTGGAACCATATATAATGGTAATTTATTCTTAATATTTTCACGAATATCCTTTCCTTGAATATTATTATTTGATGTAATGTAGTAACACATTAAGTATTTTTCGCCATTCTCTTTCTTTTTATCAATAACGACATATTGTTTTATATCACTAATTTCTTTAATAATATTTTCAATTTCACCAAGTTCAATTCTTTGACCATGAATCTTCACTTGGAAATCAATTCTACCTAAATATTCAATGTCACCATTTTCCGTCCATTTTCCAAGATCACCTGTTCTATACATAATATCACAATATTTATTATTATCGAAATTGAATGGATTTTTGATGAATTTTTCTTTGGTTAATTCTTCACGATTAAGGTATCCCTTACCAACACCATAACCTGAAATAAATAATTCACCCTCTACTCCAATTGGTACAGGTTTATGATATTTATCCAATAAATATCCCTTATAATTACATTGTGGTTTTCCAATAGTTACTTTACTATCCTTAGTATCGTCTATTTCTTTATAGGTTGAGGTATCGGTACATTCAGTTGGACCATAACCATTATAAATCTTACAATTAGAATATTTATGAATTTCTTTACATAAATTAATAGAAAAGTCTTCACCAAGTAAAATCAAAGTTTTTATTAAACTCAAGGATTTTCTGAAATCTGGATCTTCCATAAATAATTTAAACCTTGTTGGTGTAGTATTTATAAATTCAACATTATTTTTATTAATGTATTTAGAAAGTAAGTCAATATTTTCACATAAGTTATCGTCTACTAAGACTATGGTTAATCCATTGACTAAACTTAATGTGATTTCATTATGATAAATATCAAATGAAAAGTTGGTGAGAGCAAGCATATTATTTACATTATCCTTTCTTAATATACCATGTAACGATAAGTTGCTATTATTGTTAAATTGTCTTATATTATTATATATATTGAAATGACTAACTAATACACCTTTGGGTTTACCCGTTGTACCAGATGTGAATAAGACATAACATGTATCATCACCTTCATTGATATTATTAGTAGAATTGATGTTTACCTTATAATCATGTTGTTTTAAATCATACATAACATAATTTTCATTTAATTCAACTAAACTATTAATAACATTTTGAGTGTTAGAGAATAGAATAATTTTTGGTTGAACTTCATTCAAAATAAATTGAATACGTTCAATTGGTAATTTTTTATCAATTGGTAAGAAAGCACCACCTGCCTTAGAAATAGCAAGTGTACTGATAATGAAATATGGAGAACGATCACAAATTACAGGAACAATATTATTTCTAGTAATACCACATTTTCTTAAATAATGAGCTAAAGAATTACTCATATTTTCTAATTCATTATAAGTTATAGTGGATTCATTATAGACAATGGCACATTTATCTGAATTTTCTTTGGCTATTCTACTAAATTCAACATGGTATAAATTATCATTTCCCTCAATGTTAACATTATTATTATATCCATTTATAATTTTTTCTTTTTCATCACTTGGAATATACTCAATGTTTTTAACTTGTTCTTCAAATGAGGAAATATTTTTAATCACTTCAATAAAACTATCAATGATTCTATTAATCATTGAGCTATCATAAATGTTTCTGTTATATTCAATAACAATTGTATAATTATTTTCACGTTCAACCACTTCACAAATTAAATTAAACTTTGATTTATTATTGTTTTCGTCTACAATTTCTTCAACATTTAATGGTACTTCATTTTCAGTGATTACACCTTCCATATTATCATTTGTACTTGATTTAAGGTATGGTTGATATATGAATGAATTTGTTAATTTTTTCAATTTTAATAAATTGAATATTTCTGATAATGAAATATCTTGATTATCATACATATCTACTAATAAATTCATATTTCTTTTAATAGTATCAATGAATTTTTCATCTTCATTTTCATATTTCAAAAGAATTGGTAATGTACTGACAAACATACCAATCATATTTTCAACATATCCATTATTTCTGTTGGCACTAACAATCGAACTATAGATAATATCTTGTCCACTGTATTTAGATAAAACATATCCATAAATACTAATAAAGAAGGCTGTCTTACTAATACCATTATTTTTAACATACTCATTAATTTTTTCACTTAATTCTACATCAATAATTTTTGTATTATTTCCGACGTTAGTATTTATTTCATTATCTTCTTCTGAATCTTCATTTATATTATTATTTTCTTTCTTTGGAACATTTAATACTTCATAATCACATTCAAACATTTTACGGTAAAATTCAATTTGATTTTCAAAATATCCTTTTTTCTTCTTTTCATCCATACTTATGGCATAATCACTATATTGAATTTGTAATTCATCAATTTCATTATCATAATAATATTTATTCAATTCATTTGTGATAATTAATGTAGTCGTACCATCAGCAATAATATGATGCATATCAATTAAAAGAATCTTATCTTCAATAAAACCAACTCTAATTAATGGTGCCTTAGATAAATCAAACGGTCTAACAAACGATTTAACATTTTCGAATGTATAGGATTCAAATTCTAATGAACATTTATTATCAATAAATCCATAAATTTCAGTTTGTCCATTAATTTCTTTCTTTTCATACTTACTTCTAAGTATTTCTTGATTTTCAAATAATTGATTAATTGCTTCTTTGATCTTTTCAATGTTAATGCCTTCATTCAATTTAAATATTGAAGGAATATTATAAATAATGGTGTTTGGATGTTTAATAGAATCAATATATACACCTAATTGTTGTGCAGTTATTGGGAATTCTAATTTATTTTGTTTTTCTATAATTTCAATATCTTTTTTTCCATTTCCACTATTTAATATTTCTTCAATATGTTTTCCTAATTGATTAATAACTGAATGTAAAAAAATATCCTTAATACTTAATTTAACATTAAGTTCTTTTTCAATTTTAGAAATAACTCTGATGGCATTTAAACTATCTCCACCTAATTCATAGAAATCACTCATAATTCCAATTTCTTTGGAATCAATATCGAATATTTCACTGTAAATTTGACAAATACATTTTTCAATTTCGGTTTCTGGTGCAATATATTTTTCTTTAATTAAATCTTCAATATTTGGTTCTGGTAATGATCTTCTATTTAATTTACCATTGGGGGTTAATGGAATTTCTTGAATTCTCTTATAGTAATTTGGAACCATATATAATGGTAATTTCTTTTTGAGGTATTCTCTAATATATTTACCTTGAATTTCATCGTTAGTTGTAATGAAGTAACACATTAAATATTTTTCTCCATTTTCTTTGACTTTATCAATAACAACAGAAGATTCAATATCTTCAATTTCTTTAACCGTATTTTCAATTTCACCAAGTTCAATTCTTTGACCACGAATCTTAACTTGGAAATCAATTCTTCCTAAATATTCAACTTCTCCATTTTCTGTCCATTTACCAATATCTCCTGTTTTATACATAATTCTGTTATGCATTTCATTATCGAAATTGAATGGATTTTCTATATATCTTTCTTGTGTTAATTCTTTACGATTAAAGTATCCCTTACCAACACCATAACCACCAACATAGATTTCACCTTCTACTCCAACTGGTACTGGTTTAAGATATTTATCTAAAATGTATACTTTACAATTACATAATGGTTTACCAATCGTAATTAAAATTTCTTCATTTGGTTGACCATGAATTTGTTTAGAAAATTGTTTACTGGTACAAATAACAGTTGCTTCCGTAGGTCCATAACCATTGATTATTTCTGCATCGGAATATTTGAAAAGTTCTCTTATTAAATTAGGACTTAAATATTCTCCTCCAAATAATATCCATTTAACATTCTTGATACAATTTCTAAACTTTTCAAATTTCATATAATTTTCAATTCTGGATGGTACACTAAAGATATAATCAACGTCATAAGTATTAATTAATGAACTTAACCTATCTGGACTATTAAATTCTTCGTTACTACATAATACTAAAGTTGTTCCTTTCAATAATGGATAATACACTTCTCCCATTGACATATCAAATGTAAATTTAGAGAATACTAAGGCATTATTAATTTCCTTTTCGTAAATGTAATCTTTGCCATTAATTGTTTGACTGTACAAACAATAATTGATTAAATTATTATGAGTAATTAAAGTACCCTTTGGTTTACCAGTAGTACCTGAAGTGTATAAAACATAGATTAAATCATCACCTTCATTAACATTTTCAATATCCTCAATGTTTTCTGAATAATTATGATTTTCAATTAAATATTCTTCCACATGATTCAATTTAATATCCTTATTGTTAGAAGTAGCTAAATATCTAAGAATGATTTTTGGATTTGCTTCATTAATGATATATTCAATACGATCACTTGGGAATTCAGGATCAATTGGTAAATAAGCTGAACCAGATTTCATTACAGCCAATGTAGCCACTACAAATAGGTATGATCTATCACATAAAATAGGAACAATATCGCCTTTACCAACCCCTTTACTTCTTAAATAGAAAGCTAAAGAGTTACTCATTTCATCAATTTCCTTAAAAGTAAATTTCATTCCTTGATAAATAATAGCATTTCTATTTGGATATTTCTTTGCAACCTTACTAAATTCAACATGATATAATTTATCAAAATCATATTTAATATTTTCTTTATTAAATGAAAGTAAAATATTTTCTTTTTCTAATACAGGAATGTATTCGATATCCTTAACCATTTCTTCGAAATGAGAAATATTCTCAATGACTTCAATATAACTATCAAGAATCTTATTGATCATAGAATCATTATATAAATTCTTATTATATTCTACATGAATGGTGTAATTATCATCATTTTCGGAAACGTCAACTAATAAATCAAATTTGGATACATTATTAAATTCATTAAGAATATTTCTATCCGAATCAAAGATCTTACCATCTAAATCAAATATGTTATTGTCGATATTCTTAACATTTTTAATATTTGGTTGGTAAACAAAAGCATTATTAACATTTGGTAATTTTAATGCTTTAGTAATATCAGATAATGAAATATCTTGATTATCATAAATATTGACTAATAAGTTCATATTTCTCTTTATGATGTCAATAAATTTTTCATTTTCATTTTCATATTTCAAAAGAATTGGTAAAGTACTGACAAACATACCAATCATGTTTTCTACGTATCCATTGTTTCTATTAGCACTAATAATTGAACTATAAATAGTATCTTGTCCACTATATTTGGATAAAATATATCCATAAATACTAATAAAGAAGGCCGTCTTACTAATACCATTATTTTTAGTATATTCATTAATAACTTGACTTAATTTACTATCAATGATCTTTGTACAATTTACAATATTGGAACTACTTTCCTCATTTATTTTATTGTTTTCTTTCTTTGGAATATTTAATACTTCATATTCACATTCAAACATTTTACGATAGAATTCAAACATTTTACGATTAATAATCGTTGAGGTAACACAATCCGATATAATGTGATGCATATCAATTAATAAAGCTTTATCTTCAATGAAACCTACTCTGATTAATGGAGCTTTCGAATATCAACATTATCTTTAAATTTAAATATTGATGGTACATTATAAATAATTGTGTCAGGATTTTTAATGGTATCAATATATACACCTAATTGTTGAGCAGTGACTGGGAATTCTAATTTATTTTGTTTTTCAATAATTTGAATTGCTTTAACGGCACCTTCATCATTATTGATAATTTCTTCAATACGTTTTCCGAAATCATAAATAACTGAATTTAAAAGAATATCTTTAATATTTAATTTAATATCAAGCTCCTTTTCAATTCTGGTGGTGACTCTAATAGCATTTAAACTATTTCCTCCTAATTCATAGAAATCACTCATTACCCCAATTTCACTTTCATTCATATTAAACATTTCACTGTAAATTTGACAAATACATTTTTCAATTTCAGTTTCCGGTGCTACATACCTTTCTTTATTTAAATCTTCAGAACTTGGTTCTGGTAAAGCTTTTCTATCTAATTTACCATTAGAAGTTAATGGAATTTCTTGAATTCTCTTATAATAATTTGGAATCATGTAGAGAGGTAATTTCTTTTTGAGATATTCCTTAATATCTTTTACTTGAATTTCATCATCATCATTCGAGGAAATGAAGTAACAAATTAAATATTTTTCACCATTTTCCTTCTTACTGTCAATGACAATGGATTGTTGAATACCGCTTACTTCATTAACGGTATTTTCAATTTCACCAAGTTCAATTCTTTGACCATGAATTTTCACTTGGAAATCAATTCTACCTAAATATTCAATTTCACCATTTTCTGTCCATTGACCAAGATCCCCAGTTCTATACATCATGTTGTTATGGTCATCATGATTAAAATTGAATGGATTTTCAAGGAATTTTTCTTTAGTTAAATTTTCACGATGAAGATATCCCTTACCAACACCATAACCTCCAATAAAGATTTCACCTTCAACTCCAATTGGAACTGGTTTAAGATATTTATCTAAGATATAAACTTTGGTATTACATAAAAGTTTACCAATGGAATTAAATAAACCATTTTTATAATCATTTTCAATATTTTCTTTGGTATACTTTTTGATAATACAACAAACCGTGGTTTCGGTTGGACCATAACCATTTAAAACTTTTATGTTATTATTAATAAGTTTCTTTACAAGTTGATATTCCAATTTTTCACCTCCAAGCAGCATAAATTTCAAAGTTTGAATGGATTCTAAAAATTCCTTGTAATTTATATAATTTTCAATTCTTGAAGGAACACTCCATAAACAATCGATTTGATGTTTTTGAATTAATTTACTAATGGCAATTGGATCATTAAATTCTTCATCGTTAGAAAGGACAATTTTATTACCTCTTAGTAAGGGATAATGGATTTCAGATAATGACATATCAAATGTAAATTTTGAAAATGCTAAAACACTATGAATACTCTCTTCATAAAGATCATCCTGACCATTAATCTTTTGACAATAAAGACAATAATTAATTAAATTATTGTGAGTCAATAAAGTTCCCTTTGGCATTCCTGTAGTTCCTGAAGTAAATAGTACATAACTTAAATCATCACTGACATTGACATTATCAACACCGAAAGTATTTTCATCGTATTTATGATGTTGTAATTGATATTCCACAATACCCTTATTTTTGAATTGCACCTTATTTCTATTTTCTTTATCGGTAATGAATTCAAGAACAAATTTTGCATTAACCTCCCTTACCATATATTCGATTCTTTCCATTGGGAAATCTGGATCAATTTGTAAATAGGCAGCACCAGATTTCAATACAGCAATAAAGGCAACAATAAAATAATAGGATCTTTCACAAATAATTGGAACAATGGCATTTCTTCCAATATTTTGTTTTCTTAAATAATAAGCTAAAGAATTACTCATTTCATCCAATTCACGATACGTAATGATAGTATCATTAAACACGACAGCACATTGATCAGGAATTTCTTTAGCCAATTTACTAAATTCAACATGATATAATCGATCAAAACCATAGGTAAAGGAATTTCTATTAAATTCTTCCATCATTTGAATTTTTTCGCCTTCTGGAATATATTCAATAGTTTTGAGAGGATCATCAAATTTCGTAATATTTCTAATGACGACTTCATAACTGTCAAGAATACGACGTATAATTTTGGAATCATACGTTTCATGATTATAATTAATAGAAATGGTATAGTCATCCTTATTTTCAATGATTTTAAAGGTAAGGTCAAATTTGTTAAGATCATTTCTGTTTAATTCATTTGGATCTTCATAACTTACAAAAATATCTGTTCCATGGCCATTATTGGAAGATATTGTACTACTTTTTTCTTCTAATTTATTTTTGGGTTGATAGATGAATGAATTCTTCATATTCTTTAAATATAATAATCTTGATAATTCGGAGAAAGAGAGTTCCTGATTATTATAAATTTCCATGACCATATTCATATTTTGTTTAATGGTAGTTAGGAAGGAGGTATCCGCATGATCATATTTTAATAATATAGGAAGAGTACTCACAAACATACCAAACATATTTTCAATAGAATGATGATGACGATTAGCACTCATAATCGAACTATAAATCCTATCTTGACCACTATACTTTGATAAAACATATCCATAAATAGTAATGAAAAATGCTGTCTTACTAATACTATGACTTTTAACGTATTCATTAATTAAATGACTAGCGGATTTATCAATATTTTTGTTTAAAATGAATATATCGGAATCATCGTCTTTTTCCGTTTCATTATTTTTTCTCTTTTTTGGAAGATTTAGGATTTCGTAGTCATTGGACGAAAATAAATTTTTATAAAATTCAATTTGATCTTTATAATCGCCATGATTCATTTTTTCGTTGACGTGAAGCGCATAATCACTGTATTGAATGTCTAATTCGTGAATCTGATCCGTATTATAATAATGATTGAGTTGTTCTTTGAGCGCTAAAATTGTTGAACCATCCGATATAATATGATGCATATCCACTAATAATACCTCATTTTCAATAAAACCTACTCTAATTAATGGTGCCTTCGATAAATCAAACGGTCTAACAAATTCATTTTTATTATCATAGGTGTAATTTTCAAATTCAAGTTGACATTCATCATCCACTTCTCCGTAAATTTCAATTTTATTATTAATTTCCTTTTCGGTATATTTCGTTCTAAGAATTTCTTGCTTTTCAAATAATTGCGTGAATCCTTTCTTTATCTTTTCAATATCGATTTCGTGATTTAATTAGAAATAACTTGGAATATTATAAATAGTACTTTCGGGGTTTTTAATGGAATCAATATATACACCCAATTGTTGAGTGGTTACCGGGAATTCCTTTTTATTTTGTTTTTTGATGATTTCCACTTTATGGAAATGGTCATTTCCATTCATTTGAATTTCTTCTATTCTTTTACCCAAATCACAAACCTTTGGATAAGTAAATATATCCTTAATATTTAATTTAATTTTTAATTCTTTTTCGATAGCAGCAACCGTCTTAATAGCACTTAAACTTGTTCCACCGATTTCAAAATATGTAGAATACTTACCAATTTTATCAAGATCAATATGAAAGGCTTGACTATAAATTTTACAAATGGCCTTTTCAATTTTAGTTTCTGGGGCAACATAATTACTACTTAATAAACGATCAATATTTGGTTCAGGTAAGGATTTTCTATCCAATTTACCATGAGCAGTCACTGGAACTTTATCAATTTGAATGAAATAACTTGGAATCATATACATTGGAAGTTTTGTTTTCAAATAATTTCTAATATCTTCCCCCGTGATATCGTCAGATTTGGTAATGTAATAACCAACTAAATATTTTTCATTACTTCCCTTTTTCATTTTATCAATCACAACGGTGTAGTCAATACCTTTAATTTCTTTTACAATTTGTTCAATTTCCGGTAATTCAATTCTTTGACCCCGAATTTTAACTTGAAAATCTTTTCTACCTAAATGAATAACTCTGCCATCCGGAGTCCATTTACCAAGATCTCCGGTACCGTACATTTTTAATTTTTTATGGGAATTTTTATAGGGGGTGTAAGGGCAATCAATAAATGTTTCTTTGGTTAATTTTTCTAAATTAAGATAACCACTACAAATACTACGACCCCCAAGATAGATTTCACCTTCTACTCCAACAGGAACCGGTTTATAATTTTCATCTAAAATATAGACTTGATAGTTACAAGCAGGTTTACCAATACTAATCGTTCTATTATTAATAATATCATCATGACTAATATAACTTAAAGCACCAAAAGCCGTAGTTTCTGTCAAGGCATAGCTATAATAAATTTTAGCATTTGTATGCTGAATAAATAGTTGTAGTACATCTCTCGTTAAACTTTCTCCGCCAAAGAATAAAGTTTTAAAATTGGCAACGGCCTTTCTAAATTTTTCATTATTTAAATAATTTCGGATTCGAGTACTGGTACAAACAGCAATTTCTGTATTATACTTTAAAATAATATCGCCCAACAAACTTGGATTATTGTATTCTTCTTCGCTACACAAGATAACGATAACATGTTTAATTAACGGGAAAAATATTTCGGCGAAACACATCACATACGTAAATTTACTGAAAGCTAATACAGCTTCTGGATTATCATAGATATCCCTTCCTCCTTGATAGGTGAGAGCATATTGAGTACTATTAATTATATTATCATGATTAATTAGAATACCTTTGGGTTTACCAGTAGTTCCGGAAGTAAAGAACATACAACATATATCATCGCTAGTGTTGACATTGGGGACATCATGCGTATTTTGACGGTAGTCATGACCGTCTAATGAATATTCAAAAATAGAATCGTCAAAATCAAATGTATTTTCCTTGGGTTGATGAGGAATATATTCCAAAATAATTTTAGCCCTGACTTCATTGACCATATACTTGACACGATCTTTAGGGAATTCTGGATCAATAAATAAAAAGACACCTCCTGCTTTCATAATAGCAATTGAAGCAATAACATAGTAATACGAACGTTCACAAATAATAGGGATGACCTCATTTCTTTTAACGCCAAGTTCTCTTAAATAATGACCTAAAGAATTCGTCATTTCATTTAAGGTACCATAGGTGAATTTTTGATCTTTGAAAACAAGAGCTGTTTTTTCAGCATTTAATCTTGCAATTTTACTAAATTCAGTGGGATAAATTTTTTCGTAACCATAATCATAAATATTTTCATTGAAGCCATAAAGAATTTTATTCTTTTCCTTTTCAGTAATATATTCAATATCACTTAAAATTTTACCATAATTATCGGGAGCTTTAACGACTTCGATGAAACTTTCTAAAATATTTTGAATTAAAGTGTCATCATACAAATTTGTATTATAATCCAAAGAAATAAGGTAACCATCCTTTTGATCCATAAAACGGAAAGCTACATCCAAATTTTTATTTTCTTTTAAAAATTTATCAAATCCATAATTTATTTGATCAAAAGATTCAAAAAAGAAACAATTATTGGGTTTAAGTAAGCTTAAACTTTCAGATACTTCTGAAAATAAAATCGATGGATTTTTATAATAATAGGTTAAACAATGGTCAATGTCATTAAACATATCCATTAATGTACCATTTTTATTACATTTAATTAAAAATGGTTGAGTGGTGATGGTGGTAATATCTTCTTCATCACTACATCTTCCTTCTCTTCCTATATCATTTCCACTAAATAATGTATAAATAATTTCTTGACCGGTGTACTTGTACATAACAAAACCATAAATACTAAGTAAAAGAGAAACAGGATTTAAATGATTAGACTCCACAAACCCTTTAACCTTTTCATAATAATCATTAATAATTAATGATTCTTGATGTTTAAATACTTTTTCATTTCCTCTAAATTTATGGTAATATTCCTTTTTAGGAACGGCTAATACATTGAAATCACAATTAAATCTTTCTTTTAAGAAAGTCAATTGGTTTTCAGAATTTTCCTTGGAATTAAGATTATGACCATTTGTTAAATGATTCATGTTTACGTTTTTTCTTCTTTTTTTTTTAAAAAAAATTACTTTAAAAATCTTTTTTTTTCTTTTTTTAATATAAAATATTATTATATTAAATTAAAATTATTATTTTTATATTTCTTTAATTATTATAGTGTATTTTTTTTTTAAAAAATATATATTATTTAAAATTATAATAAAATTTTTCTAATATATATTTTATTGTTATTATATTATATTAAATTATTAGATGTTAATCTCTGAATAATTTTATATTTTAAATAATTTATATAAAATTATTATATTATATTATATTATATTATATTATATTATATTATATTATATTAATTTTATTTTTTTTTTAATAAATTATTAGTTTTTTGTTAAATTATGAAAAATTATAATTAAATATTTTTTGATATTATTTAATAAAAAAAATAATTAATTTTTTTTTGATTATTATCAGAGTTAAAAGTTTTTTCCTTTCAATTTATAAATATATAAATTTTTTTTTTATTCTGTAGAATTAATAATATCTTTTTTGTATAATACTTTGTTAAAATACAATTATATTATTATTATTATTATTATTATTATTATTATTATTATTATTATTATTATTATTATTATTATTATTATTATTATTATTATTATTATTATTATTATTATTATTATTATTATTATTATTATTATTATTATTATTATTATTATTATTATTATTATTATTATTATTATTATTATTATGATTATTATTATTATTATTATTATTATTATTTTATAATTATATATTTAGTATTTTAGATTTAAATAATAATTATAATCTATTAGAGTTTTTTTTTTTTTTTTTGTAGTCTATATTGTAAAAGAAAAAAAAAAATTTTTTTCTTTGAAAAGAAGTTTCGTTTAATAACAAATATAAAATGAATAAAGAAAAATATTTCTTTTTTCTATATATTTTTTAAAAATAAAAAGGGAATTTCTTAATTATTTATATGAAAAAAAAATGGAGAAAATAATAATAATAATAAAAATATTGATATTAAGGAAATATATTTGAATATTAATTATTAATTAGCCATTATTGATAATTAAAATATCAAAAAAAAAATTTTTTTTGATAAAAAATATAAAAAAGAATTAAAAATAATTAAAAACTTTAAATAATAATAATAAAAAATAAACATTTAATATTTATATATATAATAAATTTTATTTATTAATAAAATATTTATATTAATCAATCTAATTATAAAACAGGAATAATTTTTATATTTAAATTAATATGAATATTAAAAATTGGAAGATGGAAAATTAATAATATTAATTTTTTGTTTTTTGTTTTTTGTTTTTTTCTTTCAAATATTATTTTTATATTAATTATTATTAATGGAGTATGATATACTATTAATATGTTATTATTATTATTATTTTATATTATATAGAATAATAGAATATTCTATAACATATAAATATATATATATAAAATAACATTTTTTGTTAATGACATAAAACATATATTGATTTGTATGAATTGTTGAAGTTGTTTTTTATATAATAAAGTAGAATTGTACACTTTTATTATTATTATATTTAAATTAATATTAATTTTCCATCTTCCAATTTTTAATATTCATATTAATTTTTTGTTTTTTGTTTTTTGTTTTTCTTTCAAATATTATTTTTATATTAATTATTATTAATGGAGTATGATATACTATTAAAATGTTATTATTATTATTATTTTATATTATACAGAATAATAGAATATTCTATAACATATAAATATATATATAAAAAATAACATTTTTTGTTAATGACATAAAACATATATTTATTTGTATGAATTGTCGAAGTTGTATTTTATATAATAATAATATTATTATTATTATTAATATATTATATTATAATAAAATAGAATTGTACACTTTTATTACAATTTTTTTTTTAATTTCTTTATGATGATTACCATTTATTATAACTTTTACAATTTTAATAGTAATTAAATCAGTTGATTACAAATAATATATCAAGCAATAAATATTATTTTATTATTTTATTTAAATTTATTACAATATATATTTATATTATTATTATTATTATTATATAGTATTATCCTTAATAATCTTGTGTTTTTCAAATATTTCATAATGTTTTTTTTTTTTTTTTGAATTGTCTAGACCGCTCGTCAACTTTTCTCTTATAGTTTTAAAGTGTAATATTATGATAGAAATTCATTAAATATCCAATAGAAGTTATAAAGTTATTAAAACTTTATCTAATGAATAAAATAAAAGTATATCTATCTGAATAATGAAAATGACCAAATTATTTAAATAATATACATATTCTTTACCAAAACATACTTAAATTAAATATTAAAAAAAAAAAAAAAAAAAAAAAAAAAAAAAAAAAAAGAAGTCTAAATGTTTCAGATATAAAATGGCTTAGATATTAAAAAGAAAATATATAAATATATTAATAATTATTAAATAGAATATACCTGGAATTTCTATGATTTTTATTAAGAAATATATTTAAAATATAATTGTAATTATATACAATTGTATATATATATAAATAAATAATAAATAAATTAATAATATAATAAAATATAAAATATTATTATATATACATAGTTTTTCCCTTAACAATAATTGTTTTAATATTACCTTTTATTGATTATATTATAAATGGCATAATAAAATTTATAAAGTTTTTTAACTATAAAAATAAAAATTAATAATAGAAGGATAATTTAACTAATAAATTTATTTTTTTTTTTTTTGTTCAATGTTCAATTATCATAAATATAAAAAAAAATTCAAAAATCAAAATAATTATTTTTATTGTAGTACAAAAAAAACTTTATTTATTATTATTTTTTTTCTTATAAAGTATAAAAATAATAATAAAAAATTTTATTTCAATTAAAATCCCAAATTTTCTATTTTTTTAATTTATGTTTCATAACAAAACCAAATTTAAAAAACAATCAAACGATGGATTTTGATTAAATTAAATATTTAATTAATTATTTAATTAATTAATTGATTTATTTATTTAATATTTATTTATTTATTTATTTATTTATTTAATATTGATTTATTTAATTAATTAATATTTATTTTTTTAATTAATATTTATTTTTTTAATTAATATTGATTTATCTATTTATTTATTTATTTATTTATTTATTTATTTATTTATTTATTTATTTAATTAATATTTTTTTGTACCACAAAATAAATTCTATTTTCTTAATATATTTAATTTATTTTTCAATTTGTTTCTTGGTTAAAAATAATAAAAAATATAAAATAAAAAAATATAAAATAAAATATAAATAATAATATATAACTATTAATATTTAATATTCATATAATTAATATTTAATATTCATTTCGCTTAAAAACGTTATTTTTAATAAAAAATAATAATAATTATATAATAATAATTAAAAATAATTAAAAATTATTATTAAAAATTTTCCATGGTTATCATACTCATTTAATTCTTTTTTTTTCTCTCCTTTATACCCTTATTTTATCATTGAAAAATATTTCATAGATTATATGATATGATATGATATGATATATTAATTATATAATTTTATTTTCAAAGTTGTGATTTAATTCTTTCATTGTGAGTAGTAGAATTAGCCAAGAACTTTATTATTTATTTAAATCAAAAAAAAATTATTTCTATAATAATATCAACATTTTTAATTATAGATTATATATTTTCATAATTTTATTAAAATAATAAATGTTATTTAATTATAGATATATATATATTATTATTATTATTATTTATTTAATTATAAAAACTTTATTATTATTTATTATTTTTATTATTATTACGGATTAATTAAAGTTAATAGTTAATAATAATAATAATAAATAATAATAAATATAAATATAAAATATATGAAAATAAACTGTAGGTTGATGGCTTTTTTTTTTTTTTTAATATATTTTATTTTAAATTTTAAATTAAAAATTTTTTATGTATAAATTAATTAAAAAAAAACAAAACAAAATTTATAATAAGGATAAATTAAATTAATTTAAAAAAAAAAAAAAAACATAATAATAAAATATTAAAAAATAGCAAATTAATTAATCATTATGAACTTGTTATTATTACTTTTTCATAAACTTATTTATTCATTCACTTATTTATTAATATTTTATTTATTTATATTCTTATATATTTATTTTATTATTATATTTATTATACTCATTACTTTTCATTTATTATTATGATGATTATGATTTATAATTATTCTCACTTATTATTGTTATATTCTATTTTTTAACTTTAATCAATTTAAAACATTTATTAAGTAATAAAAATTATAAAGAAAAATGTTCCACAAGTTAAAGGAATATTCTAGGACCTGATTTATAAACACCCAATTAAACGTAATGTAATGTAAATAATTTAAATATTATGTTGTAAGAGATATTCTAAAGACATATAGTCATAAAAGGTTATCATTATTATATAGATTTATATTTATAAAATCTTATCTATCTTACATAGGATTACATAGTTAGAGATATTTTTCGGGAGATATTCTATCCATCGAAAAAAAAAATTAAAAAAATATAATATATAATTATATGATTTATTTCTTATATTAGATTGATCTATATAAGTTATTATTAATAATTATGACATTATTAATAATATATTTTAAAATGTATATACAAATGCATGCATAGGTTTAATATTATATATCATAATTGATATATAAGAATACATACTTTTATACTTTTATACTTATTTATAATGAAAAATTATTTATGTTAAACCATTATATTTTTTATCTTTATATATATATATATATATATATATTATATATTTAGTACATTTATATATGATCTTCTGTAACATATATGAATGTTACATCATAATTTATAGTTCATTTTTGGATATAAAAACATACATTACTTCACATATACTATTTATAATGAATATAGAGTTTAATTATATATAATCATAATATATTATATATGTTAAATACTGTATAGATGTATATACTTTAATATACAAATTGGCATATATACATTGATATATTAATATCTACTTTGTTTATATCACATTATTGTTGTAACATTCATTTTAGCTTCCATATCAACATCTATGTCACATTTATTTATTCATTTCATAATTCATTTTAAATTTAAGACTCATTTAAATATAAATATTGGTATACATATCCTATATATAATATATATGATTTATAAATACTTTATTATATATATAATGTATTCAGTATATATGTTTATCTATCTCTTTATATATATTACACTATATATAGTATATAGCGTAGCATATGGGTGAATATCCATATACTTTATTCAGAATATTATATATATTAAATATTCTTCTATATTAAATACAATATATATGGATATATAGCATCATATATATTAAATACTGTATATATATAGATATATTACGTATATATTGAACTTACGTGGTAGAATATTAATTTAACATAAATATTACCATAAATGTTGCCTCTTTTTTATTAAATTAATATATAGTACATTTCACTTCAGATATTATATATATACATATTTATAGAGTTTTTATACAAAGAATATATGTATAAATATATATTGTAAGTAAATTTATATATATTGTAAGTAAATTTATATATATTGTAAGTAAATTTACATATATATACATATATATATGTAAATTTATAGAGTTTTTATACAGAAAATATATGATATATATTAAATATTGTGTATATAATTATATATATCAATATAATCTATATAGATATTTAGAGTCTATATATTAAATATATTTATTATATTGGAACATTTATACATTTATGTTAATATAAATGTTACCTCTATTGATTTATTTATTTAAATGTTTATATTTAATATATTAAAAACTTATATTGTTATATATATTATATTTAATATATATACTTAGATTATTTTTTATTAATTGAATGTATATATAATTATATACCATACATTGTATTATAAATATTATGATAGCATCTATTTATTTATTTGTTTAATTTATTTATCATATAAAATATATATTTTGATATATATATTTTGTATAAATAGCATATGTGATAACATATATACAAATTAATATGCATGTTACATCTTTTTTTTTTTTTCATCATTTATCTGAATTTTATATAAAAACATATATTGTAATAAAAAAAGTATAACATGTAATATATATACATATATAATATGATATGTATATATAATATATATATAGCTATATATTTTACATATAGGTTATATGTTATATTACTATTAACTTTGGTGTTACATTGTTATTTAATAAAATAAACACATATTATTAGTTATTATCTTTACAATTTAATTGATTCATTTAAAATATTCATTAAAAGATAGATTGAAAATAAATAAAAAAATTTAATATTGAGTAAATGTTCCAAACCATTGAATTTTTCTCCAAGTTAAAAAAATTAATATAATGAATATATGGTTTTTAAAATATATAAATTATCAAAATTAATATATATTGTAAGTAAATTTATATATAGGTTACTTGAAGGGCTGCAGTCTTAGTTTTACTTATTGAAGTTGGTTTCATCAGTTATTTCTTTACTATTAGTAAGTGTATGAGCATGTTCTTCACTCATATGAGAAGTAGTATGTTCTGTAGATTCCATATGAGTATTTTCTTTACTCTGGGTTCTAGCTAAACTTTCGGAATCAATGACATTATGTACTTTTTCAAGAGATTCCGTATACCCACTTGTATCACTTTCATGAGTAGATTTACTATAAGAAAGAGCATTAGCTAATTGAAGTGATTCACTAATTTCTTTTGTAGTCGCATCACCTTTACTATAAACTTTTCTATACGATTTATGATACGATTTTCCATCATTATTAGATATACTAATAGTATTTTGAATATCGTCTGTATAAGCAACAGTACATGAAATAACGGAATCAGGTTCACGAGTAATGCTTGCACAATCTTCAAATTTAGATTGTCCATCTTTAATTAATTCCTCATATAATGATTTATCTACTTCATAAGGCATTCCCATTGTAATAATATAATTAATTTCATTTTCATTTATATCTTTAATTTTAATTAATGCAGGATGATACGGATTATACGCAGGATTTTTACTCGTTAGTGAAATACTTTTCATACCATTTTCTATAAAATTTTCATATAGTTTTTTAATTTCTTTTTTATAATCTTCTTTAGTACGTGCTCTGTAAATAGACAATTCATCTTCATCGTCATACGTATTATCTTCCATATTTTCATTTTTATCATCTTCGTTTTCATATATATCATATTCTTTTTGATTTATATTTTTAATCTCCACCTTTTCTCTTTTACTTTTTTTATTTTCAGAAACTTTGAAATAACTTCCAACATTATTAACTACTGTATTATTACCACAATAACCTACACCGAACCAATCCGGACCGATATATCTAGCATAATCTTCAATGTTATCAAAATAGATTGTATTATTACAAGAATCAACATAGTATGGATCAAATATTTTGATCATACTATTTTTTGTAACATTTGTTGTTTCCAAATGTGAATCACTATGTATATCATTCTTTGATATTTTTGAATTTTTAGTTTCAACATTTGAAACTGTTTTACTATTACTAGCTGTGGTATTTGAAACTGTTTTACTACTACTAGCTGTGATGCTAGTAATAAATAACAAATATTTTAATAATAACATATTAAATTTTATTAAAATAACTTTAATTTTTTTTTTTAAAAAATCGAATAAAAATCAATTTAAAATCTTTTAAATATTTTTAAAATATTTAATTACTTTAATATCAATGTTCATTAAAATTTTTTAATAAAAATATTATTGTACTTCCTTATTATATATATTTTATTTTAATGTTTTATATAAAATTTTAAAAGTGGATGTAAATTTAATTAAAAGGCACATTGTTCACAATATAATATGTTTAAAAAAATTATAATTTTTTAATGTATTTAATAAATAAATAAATAAATAAATAAATAAATAAATAAATAAATAATTAATTAATTAATTAATTAATTAATTAATTAATTAAATATATAAATATATAAATATATAAATGTAAAAATAAATAAATATATAAATAAATAAATAAATAAATGAATGAATGAATGAATATTTATATATATATATATATATAAGTAAAAACTCGTTTTAATAAAAAAGTTTTTTAAATTTAATATTTATTTAACAATTGTTCCTATAATAATAAATATTTAATTATACTATTGTGGTTTGATATTTAATTATATTTCGTTAAAATATATCTATGATATATATTTTAGTATTTATATTTCTGATAATTTATAAATAAATATTATTTATTTTTATAAATATAAATAAAAAAAAATTATGGTATTTTATATAAACAGACACTATTAAATTAAGAAAAAATTGTTTAAATAAAATGATTTATTAATTCCATTATTTTATAAATATAAGTAAAGATTTAGTTAAATTTATTGCTTTTTGATTTATTATAAGGAATGAATTTTGTTAATCAATATAATACTAATTACAATAATAAATTAATAATTAATCTTCTTAAAAAATTTAAAATTTATAACGACAATGAAATAATTTCTTTATATCAAATAAGATTATTAATATGTATATTAGTTAAATATAATCATAATGATATTTTAAAGAATTTATTTAATGTTTTATTTAAATATGATAATAATATTATTATAAAATTACTTTTATATTATAAAAATAAAATTGCAATTTCGAAAGAAAATTTTAAAAAAATAATATCTAAAGAAGATAAATTAAATTTATATATTAATTTCCA
>MCFG01000486.1:37500-44752 GCA_002104895.1 Anaeromyces robustus | reverse complement strand
AGAAATAAATTTATAAAATTTTAAAAGTAATAAGATACTAAATATACCAAAGAATTTTAATAAAATTATAAAGAAATTTTAGACATCAAAAAATAAAATAGGATAAATTTTAATTCCTTTTTTATTCATTTAGGCTATATAGTAAAGAACTACAACAAAAATATTTTGTTAATTAAAAGAAAAAGAAGGCAAGAAAAAAAGAAAGAAAGAAAGAGAATATTATAAACAATTTAAATAGTTTTGAACAATTATTAAATTATTACGACAAATATTCTAAGAAATTTTGACAAAAATATAATATATATATATAAGTAATAATTAATAAAAATTAAATAATATAGAAAATTATAACATTATAAAAAGACATCATTTATTTAACGATAAAATATAATTCATTCGTTTAAATAAAATTTTTATTATAATTTTCTTATTTATTTTTATCATATTCAAGACTTAGATATTTGTTTATGACAATTTAATTTTACTAGAATCTATTAGGAAAAATTATTTTCAATAAAAAGAATATTAATATTTATCCTTTATTATAAAAGAAAAATATAACATTATAATAATATAAAATAAATCAAAAATAAAAATAAAGATTGATATATAATTATAAGAAATAATAAAAGATAACAGTTTTTTTTTCAAAAACAATTAAAAGCTAAAAAAAAAAAAAAAAAAAGACTATTGTTTCATATAAAAATATATCAATAGTAAAGTAAGAAAAATATATAATTTTATTAAAAGTATACTAAAAACTTTATTTTATTAAAATTTAAATTTATTCTTAATATAGTATTTATTAAGAATTCATAAAGACACATACAAATTATTATATCAATAACTTTGGAAATAAATATATAATATTTATATTTTTTCATATAATGTTAAATAGTTTTTTTATTATTTTAAAACGCTTTTTTTTATAAACAATCATATATTATCAAATTGACAAAATAAAAAAAAAATAAAAAATAAAAAATATTATTATTGGATACACTATATATAATATTTCGTATTCCATTAATAGGCACTTTTCAAATTTCATTTTAATCGATTTACTATCAAATTAATTTTACAATTATATTTTACTAATTCATACTTGTCATATATTATTTGAATGATAAGATATCAAAATAAAATTTTCATAACTATCAAAACATACATATTCATTTTCAAGACATTTAATATTTTATTTAATTAATAAAATTGAAAAAAACAAAGTAAAAAATAAAACAAAACAAGCATAAAAAGAATATAACAAAAAAAGAAGAAAAAAAAAATAAAAAAATAAAAAAATAAAAAAAAAAAAAAAAAAAAAAACAAAGAAACAAAACGCAAAAGTAAAAAAAACAAAAAAAAAAAAAACAAAAAAAACAAAAAAAAAACAAAACAAAAAAAATTAAAAATAAAAACAACACCAACAACAACAACAACAACAAAAAAAAAAAAAAAAAAAAAAAAAAAAAAAAAGAAAAATTCACAAAAAATAAAAAATAACATAAAATAAAAAAGCATAAAAAAAAGTTAAAAATAAACAAACACAACAAACACATACACGAAAAAAAGTAAGCAAAACAATAAAACGATATAACGAAAGTAATAATATCGTTAAAAAAAAATATACACACAAAAACAATAAAAACAAGACAAATTTGAATTTTTAAATCAAATTTTTTTCGATATATTAAGATATTAAACATCCATAAAATTACATTTTAAAGGTACGTTACATAATATTTTATCAAATATTATTATGTATTCAAAAGTATTTAATAATAATAATAATAATAATAATAATAATAATAATAATAAATAATTAGTAATAATAATAAGTAATAATAATAATAATAATAAGTAATAATAAGTAATAATAATAATAATAATAAATAATAATAAGTAATAATAATAATAATAATAATAATAATAATAATAATAATAATAATAATAATAATAATAATAATAATAATAATAATAATAATAAATAATTAGTAATAATAATAAGTAATAATAATAATAATAATAAGTAATAATAAGTAATAATAATAATAATAATAATAAATAATAATAAGTAATAATAATAAGTAATAATAATAATAATAATAATAATAATAAATAATAAAATTATAAAATTATATAATTATGTATAATTAATTATTAATATATCTAAATGTATATATATATATATATATATTAATGTTTGTTTTTTATTTTTTAGTTCTTAAGAAAAGATTAAATCAAAATGAATACGGCACTTGAGACAACTCTAAACCCTATATTAGAAAAGGGAAATGATGACAATAAGAAAGTAGTAAATAATAAAAATAAAAATCGTAATAGTTTTAACTATTATAAAAATAGTTATCATGAAATTGTTAAAGTTTTATATCTTTCTGAATTTCAATATGTTAATAACATTAAAATTTTAATTGAAAAAGTTAAATATCCAATTCAGTATAGTATAAAACATAAGAAACCTATTCTTTTACAAAAAGATTTAGATTTAATTTTAAAAGGTATTCCTGATATTTTTCAATTAAGTTGGAGTCTTTGTAAGGCCTTTAAACATGCATTAAATACCATTGAACCTAATGATTTTACTTCTGAAACTGTTGCTAATATATTTTTAGATCATGCAAAGAAATTTGAAGTTTATATAAAATATATTAGTTATTTTTCAATTTCTTCATCAGCCATTAAACGTCTTCGTTCCCAACGTACTATATTTCGTAATTTCCTTAATTCATTAAGAAAGAAAAAAGCTTTAGGTAAATTTGATGATATTCAAAATATTTTAGAATTACCTATAGAACGTATTGAAAAATATATTAATATTTTAAGAATAGTACAAAAAATTACTATGGATCAACAACAATATAATGAAATTATTGATGAAGCATTACTTTTTATGGAAGATTTAAAAGATGATTTAAAAAGAGCTAGTGATCGTGAAAAAGAATTACAAAATTTATATACAATTAGAAATACCATTGAAAATTGGTAAATTTATTTATTTTTTTTTTTTTAAAATATATATTAATTATAATATAAAAAGGATTAATATTATTACTTATATTTAATATATATAATTATATTTATATATTAAATATATATTTTCATTTAAAATTTTAAATAATATAATGTTATTAATCGTATTAACTTTATAATATAATAATTAATATATCTATTATACTTTTTACTTAATTTTTTTTTTTACTAATTTTATTTTATTTTATTTTATTATTATTTATTTATTTATTTTTTTTCAATATATTTTATATATTTTCTTTTTATATATATATATATATACTTTTCTTTATAATATATTTTATATATATATATTTTTTATATATTTATTTTTATTATAATATTTTAGTCCATCATCTTTAGTACTTTCATCAAGAAAGTTAATAAAAACATTTGATAATTTAATTGATATTGATACCTTTATTAATATGAAAGTTGCAATATTTTCAGATTTAATTTTATTTGCAAGATATAATAGAAAAACAAATAAATATGCTTTTAAGAAAATGGTAGATTATCGTATTTTAGATGTTGATGAAGATATTGATTCTGATTTTGAAACAGATATTAATCATGATAATTTTATTTCAAGTTCAAGTAATTATGCCACTACAGGAGGTAGTATTGGAAGTAATAATAATAATAATAATAATAATACAGAAAATATCATTACTTTTTATTTTCAAAGTATGTATCGTTATTCCACCAAAAATGATTATTCTATAGTTATTACCAATGATTATGAAGATTATAGTTCCATTATTGAAAATACAACTGATATTAGTTTTATAAAACAATTAAATAGTACACCAAGTATAACTTCTTCAAATTATGATCATTCTCCAAGAAGTCCACGTATTTCACGTAGTAAACATAGTTCACCTACCTCTTCTACCTCTTCCTCATCTCCTATAAAATATAATCATAAAAAAATGAGTTTTTCACAAATGTTTAATGTACCAAATCAAAAATCTTATATGCAATTAAGATGTCCAAATTTTGCTGTAAAACAAGAAATTTTATCTTTAATTCATAAACAAAAAGCTGAATTATCCCCACCACCATTTGAATTTCTTTGGCCAAATCCAGCAGAAGAAAATTATATGTACGAAGGTATTCGTGGATTAGATGATTTAGTTTCAGTAGAGGATGATAATGTTATTATGAATTCTATTATCGCCTCATCTATTTATTCTGCTATACCAAAACGTTTTCAAATAAAACGTAGTATGACTTTACTTTATTCATTAAAAATTCATGGTTCAAGTTTAAGAACATTTTATTCTAGAAGTATAGTAGGTTCATCTTTTCAACAACCCCAAGTTTTATTAATAAGAGATGATTTAGATAATGTTTTTGGAGCATTTGTAACTGAAGCTTTTCATCCTTCAAATCATTTTTATGGTGATGGTGAATGTTTCCTTTGGAAAGTTGATGCTAATCAAAGTTCAACTTATGTAAGTTTTTTTTTTTTTTTATATATATATCATTTATATATTTATAATTATATATATATATATATATATATATATACTAGTTTTATATATATAACTAATATTTATTATTTATTTATTTATTTATTATTATTATTCACTTTTATTATTATAAACATTTTTTTATTAATTTTTTAATTTTATTTTAATTTTATTTTAATTTTATTTTAATTTTATTTTATTTTTTTTTTATTTTTATTTTTATTTTTTGTCTATTTATTTAAATATTTTAGGGTTCAAATATTATCAAGATTTTTAAATGGTCAGAAAAGAATTATTTCTGTATTTATAGTAATGATGATCATATTTCATTAGGTTCAGGAGATGGTCATTCAGGACTTTATTTAGATTCAGATTTATGTAATGGTAGTAGTGCACCTTGTGATACCTATAATAATGAAGTTCTTTCTTCTGAAAAAGAATTTAAAATTATTGATGTTGAATTATGGGGTTATACAGATATGATAGAACGTGAAACTACTAGAAGAAAGACAATTAATAGAGAAAGTTGTTTCTACAACTTTAGATAGACGATAAATAAATTAAATAAATAAACAAATTAAATAAATAAATTAAATAAATTAAAAAAAAAAAAAATTAAAAAATTAAAAAAAAAAAAAAAAAAAGATAAAAAAAAGATAAAAAAAGATGAAAAAAAAAAAGATAAAAAAAAAAAAAATGAAAATTGAGGAAAATATTATTGAAAGAAAAGTAAATAATAATAATAATAATAATAATAACAACAATATAATAATATAGTTAAAATACCATTTCCATTAAGAAAAGAAATAAGAAAAAAGAAAAAAGAAAAAAGGAAAAAAATACAATACTATATTATTATTGTAAATATATTATATATATCTGTATAGATTATTGTAAATATAATCTTTTTTTTTTTTTTTTTTTATTAATATATTATAATAAAAAATCAATTTTTTTTTTATCTATTTAAAAAAGCCAAATACAATACCATACAATACAAAAAAAAAGAAAAAGCAAAACACAAATCAAAATTTATGTAATATTATATATTTATATATATAATATATATAATATTCCTCAAAAAATTTATTATTTTAAATATTTTTTTTTTTTTTTTTTTTTTCACAAGCATGCAAATTAACAAAAAAAAAAAAAAAGTATATATATATTTATTAAATAATTATAAAGAGCAAAATTTATTAATAAATGAAATTAATATTAATATTAATATATAATTATTCGATTATATAATGTATATAATTATATATAATAATATATAAAAAAAAGATAATGATAAAAAAAAAAAAAAGTGATAATAATAATAATAATAATAATAATAGAAAATAATTAATAAGAAAAAGCAAATATATATATATTTAAGAAGAAGAAGAAGAAAAAGAAAAAATTAATGTATATATGTATTTTTTTTTTTTTAATGGTTTATAATAATACTTTACTTAATTACATATATATAATTTATAAAAATTATTATTTTTATTAAAAAAAAAAAAAAAAAGTTTTCTTTATTATTATTTTTACATAATATTATTTTTTTATTATTTTTTTTTATATTGTAAATATATATATAAAATTTTTAAATATAAAATTAAAATTATAATAATAATAATTATTTTTTTTATATATTTAATAGTAAAAGTATTATTAAAACTCTAACAAAAAAAAAATATATATATATATATATAAATGTTAAATTATATATATATAATTTTTTTTCTTTTATTTCTTCTTACAAAATTATATATATATAATGATTAATTTTTTTAAATATATATTAGTATAATATATACAAGAATTTTTTTTTTTTTATTATTTTATTATTATTTAAATTATTATATTTCATTCATATAAGATATAAGGAATTATGAAAACTATATATATATATTTTATATTTTTTTTTTTCTAAAAAAAAAAAAAAATATTTAAAAATTTTAAAAAATAATTATAAAAAAAAAAAAAAACTATATATATAAATAATTATAAGAAAATAAAAATCTCTATAATTTTAATATATATAAAACAAAAACAAAAACAAAAACAAATACAAAAAAAAAAAAAAAAAAAAAAAAAAAGAAAAGAGAAAAGAAAAGAAAACACAAACTTACACATACACATACACAAAAAAAAAATTATGCTATTTACATTTATATATTAAGATACCATTTTTTTTCTCATTCTTTTTTTTTTTTTTTTTTTTTTTTTTTTTTTTCCCACCCCTCCTTTCCAACATTTTATTCCTAAATATTTCTTATTTGTTCCTATTATATCCTAATTTTATTTTATTTTTTTTTTTTTTTCTTCTTTTTCTTTTTATTTATTTATTTATATATTTATTTATTTATTTTAAACCTTTTTTTTTTTTTATTTATCACATATATAATACATATGACATTGAGAAAAAAAATTTTTTTTTTTCCTTTTTTTACACATAAGTCACATACATATGCAAAATTTAAATGATTGATATTTATGTGATAATTTTTGTACAAAATATATTAATATATTAATACCATATAAATCAATTTTTAAATATCTATTATCTATTATTCATATCCTATAACAAAATTATATATATATATATACATACATATATATATAATTATAAAAAAAAAAAAAGATAAAAAAGGGAAAAAAAATAAATATAAAAATAAATATAAAAATAAAAAATAAAAAATAAAAAATGAAAAATAAATAAAAAAAAAAGAAGGAAAGAAAGAAAGACAAAAAAA